>JABFQA010001716.1:0-12900 GCA_022817065.1 Probaryconus sp. ZL-2020 | reverse complement strand
AAAGTGGGATAAAAATGTTGCTACTCATATAAATTAAATCGTCGTGTAATATATAAGCCATATAAATAATTTTGATTAAATTCTTCGATTTCATTCATTATTATTTTCTCATAAATTGAATTCGAAATATTCTGATCGAAAATGTATCACAGAACTTTATAAATAAAGTTAATAGTAACTCAATTTAATTTACAAAAGCAGTTATTGTGAAAATATAACGTATGCTTTAACTAATTATAATTTCTAATTAATATTATGCGGCCCGGAAATTATAGGTAACGGACTGTTGGCCGGAATTCTGTGGCAGGGCATTCTTGCACGTTCCTCGTACCACGTGGTTGCGGCGAGTGCATCAAGAATTAAGTTTCCCCTTGCTTTAATTGGTCACTGACCTATTTCTATTAAAAACCAATTTAATACCATACACGTCATGTAAATGTCCAACAATTCTCTTATCAACTAATAATTAAAACTTTTAATCTCAATTACAGATTTCAATCTCGAATATCTCTTCATTCCGACAGAACACAATACAGTATTATTTCAACAAATTAAAAGATACCATCACTTTTAATAACGACCATAAAATGTTATATTGAAAAACAAACAATTTCTATTAAATATAATTGATGTGAAAATCTTTTATATGGCTGTTCATAAAATAAGCGATAACAATAACGATTTGCAATTGAACAATGTCTGATGTTTGCAAGGCTGTTTAAATAGTTATAAAGATGTGTTGCAAAGTACGCGACGTGTGCACAATAATTCGCTTTCCTTGCGAAGCTTCCTATACAATTACAAGTATTACCATGTCTTCTCGATTCCGTACGAGAATGTCGTCTCGCGTACGTTTCCATCGAAGGCTCTTGCATAACGCATGCACGCCTGCACTTGAGAATCATCCACATGCGCGCGAAGAGGTCGATTGAATCTGTCGAGGACACGCCGTTTCTTTTCACTCTGTCAATTATCTCTTCACCTTTTTCGTCGGGCATTGTTTTTTAAAGATCCTTATGTCAGAAGAGTCGCGTTTGAAAATGTGCGCTAATATTAATTGTTTAAACAAGCTGGAAATTATGAATGCAAAAAAAAGAGCGACGCCAACAAAACTTTTTGACGTGCATCATGTTATTACAAAAGAATAGAGAAACTTGAGGCGAATAAAATTTGCGAAGATAAAGATAAGCGTGTAATAGAGAAATTGTAACCAATAAAGAATAGATAATGAACAACAAGTAATGTAATAAGGGGATATATTTTTATGGCACCATGAAAACTGTTTATGAGTTACACTCAAAGGATTAATGATGAACAGTAAACGGAAACGTGGACTGTCGCTAAGGAAACCGTGTTTACATATATTATTGAGTTGTTACAGTGGAAATTATGACAACGCTGGTATCACGACTTGTCAAAGTAAAGTAAACTCGTTTAATGAATATAATCATCGACATTGTGGCTTCGCATCTTTGTTACAACGTACATGAAGTGAGAACCAACGTTACGTATTTTCCTAACTCACTAAAGGGAAGAGTGAAATTTTACCAAACTCGTTTAATCGAATTTGTTCGTTGCGTCGAGAACGTCTGGCAGCCGACTGTCTATATACATTAACGCCAAGCCAAAAATCTAAATCGAGGTGTAACGTTAGATAAAACAAAAACATTCGTTCGTTAAATAATCCAAACCGCGGACACACGAAGGCGCAGCGCATTTTCAGAGATACCGCACACATGTGCATCAAGTGTGAAATTTTGTTACGGAAATAATATTACGAGTCTGATAAAACTGATATTTATTGCATTACTGCGCGACTCGTGTACATTGCGCGTGTATCGCGGTTATCACCACAATTACAGTGCACGAAAATTGCTGATACAATGATAACGTCTTTTCTCGACGAATGAAATATGTGATAATTTATGGTCCCAAATATGGACTGGCGTTTCGTAATTGCAATGTTTGTTAAGAGTACTCGTTTTATCGTTACGCTTTCCTATCAATTACTGATAATAATTAGACATTTTGCAGATTTACCATAAAATAAAGTCCAAATTCATCAAGTATTTTTGCAAACAGTTTGTTCTCGTTACAAAATTTGCAAATGAATTAAATCTTTGTAATTTTATGCAATGATTTCAGATATATTTTTTCGTACTTTTTAATCATTGATAAAGTAATGATAATATGGTAAACAAATCATTATTGAATCCTGTTCTAAATTGTGTATAAATATTTAAGAGCGATCAGTGACGTTAATGTAAATCTTCTTTGTATAGCGACAATTTTGCAATTAAGTATATTTACGTCTACGACGCGAAGAGAGTTAACTCTCAAAGGTATAAAATGCAGCTTTAATTGATGCTCGAGATAAATTTTACATGTACCAGTAATCATTGTCGAGGGAGTTTTACGACCCTTCTATTCGTTAAAGAGGAGGAAGCAGTTTGTTCGACCTACTGAAATATGCTCGATCACAGTGGTTTAGTCTACAGGGTACAAAATGTACACAGACGTTTCTGTTGTACTAAGCCAGCTTTTATCATTCCACAAATTCGTTAGTTTTACTCGACAGAAATCTTTTTATTTCATTTTTATTAAAAAAAAAAGATAATGTATGACTTCATATGAAATACTATTTGATTAATTGGATTAATTAATAAAACTAAAACGGGATTTTTCGAATGAATGGTACAAATTTTAATAAAAATTAATAAAATTAACAAAGTATTTAAAGTATGGTATTCATTAATAATAACAACATTATTCAAAAGCTGGATTACATTATCAATGAATCCATTAATTAATGTTTATATTAATTGAAATTTAACATAATCATTTTCAATCTCATTCAATTTAAAATAGCTCAAATTATGTTTCAAAGGAAATGCAAAAATGTTTTGCAAATATTATTGCAATTATTTAGTAAATAAAATGTATCGCCGAATAATTTATAAACGTCATAAATTATTTATTAGTTTCGTATTAAAATTTTCAAAAATCCTGTCATATTTCATAGGAAGCAATATAATGTTCATCGGTTGGGAGTACAAATTATTGACTTGCACTACTTCCCACTTTATTCCGAATGCATTTTACTTTGTAATTTAAATTACGAATTAATGACAAACAAAATTAATGACAGACTAAATAAAGTGAATGAATCAAATATACGTATGGATCATTCTGTTATTTAATTTTCCATAATTGTTTAGCGTGCCAATAAATTTTGAAAATTGAATCTTTCAGTACATACAAATCAATTATAAAACAAAATTTATACAAAACCTCAATCAATTTTAAAGCAATTTTATTAATTAATACTTCAAACTTTCCAATTCATTTCCAACAATTAAAAGTTTAATTAAAATCACAAGATAAATTTAATTTAACATTAATTACATGACAAAAGAAAAAAACAAACAAACAACAAAATTAATTGTAAAAAGGTCTGAGGATTGGAAAGGTGCCTGACTGACTAATGATTGACTTATACTACTTCCCATGATACGATGCAGAATTTGCTTATCTTCTGGTTTGTGCAATCAAATGAATCGTTGAATAATAAACGCGCGAAACGAGACGTATCTCGTTCTTTGCTACTTATTTTGTCGGCGTAAATAAATTTAACGTTGCCCTGGGATCGGAGTTTTGAGAGTGTTTCTGGAACTCGCGCGTACTCCTTTCCACTTAGGTGCTTTTTCTTCTGTTAAAGATTATCCTTTAGTAACGCGATAGAACTCCGGAAATCGATGAGACGAACTTGTTTACGACTGCTTTGAGCCGGAGCGGTGTCCCGATATATGTCGTGCACCGTGGTCTTGATCAATACCTTTTATATGTGTATATATATATACACAAGTACGTTTAGGTATCAGGTGTGTGTATTCAAACAGCGCTTAGTACTTGAATGTAAAGCAAATGACGGCGTGCTTCCCTGTGAAAATGACGCCAAGTATCCGGAAGCTTCCGTTCGTCGTTGTTTTCGTCAATGATTTACGTTTGCATTATCGATTTGGTATTCCCTCGGAAGGGATTTGGATCAATATTCTGGCAGACGTAGGGATTAAGAGCGGTTATTATGGTTTAAAATTAACGCGATAAAATTATATGCGGTATTATAATCAATTTTCAATGGCGATTAAATCGCGGATAGTGCGCTCGTTAATCTCCGCATGGATTCATTTTTGTGTATTTCAAGCAGTGTCTGATATCAGGCATTCAATTATGCGTGTTAACCGCTGTTTGATTATTTGGATTTATTATCGTGCAAAATTGTTGTTAACTGTTGATTGAATTTTAAATTTAATTAAATTTTCTACCTCGATGCTTTTCAATAATACGTCGGTAAATGCGTTTTTAGGTTTCTACCGAGTTATGTATCGTTTAATGAATTGCGGACGATCTCGCTAACATTATTCCCGACGTTCTCCTTTTTACCCTACTCACGAGCTCTCACCGAGCGCATTTATTACCAGTTGGAGACTCTTCTGTTTTATTACCTATAGACTATCTGTTAATATTCCATACTATATTTAGCTTTTATTAATTGCTTGGAAATTTATTTATTGATTCTTTTTTTTTTAAAAGATGTTTATTATTCTTGCAGTTTTTTAATTAGTCTATTATTAGTTAGTCTATTAATTGCAAAATTTCCCATTTATAATATTTGTGTGATTCTACAAATATTTTAGTACACAGAAATTTAATTTGCAAAGCATTGTAGAATTAAAATAAATTTTAATTGAAATAATTTGAGGCGAGATTATTTTCGTAAGAAGCTGTGATATGGAAATTTATATATGATGAAGGTTTACATATGGAGATGAATTTATGAAAGAGTATATTATAACATCATTGATTTTGATGGATCTAGCTACACATAGATTGATTGGTTTCAAATGATTTTATATATAATTAACATAATACAGTCATTCTCACATCATTGGAGCATCATCTCATTATTGATCATTCATCAATTCAATGTCAGCTGTAGATTATTTTATCATTCACTCATTACTTAAACTTTTAGATTCACCGAATCACCATTTCCATAGCAAATATTCATAAAATTAAAATAATTATAAATATTTGAAATCGTATTTTTTAAATACGAAATCCAAAGTTACAATCTTAATAACCAACATTTCCTCTTTCCTCAATAAATTACATACAGAAATGAGATATAAATTTATTATCAAACTTTTAACTTCGAGTAAGATTTTTGTCATTAATAAATGTCGGAATAACTGATGTACGTACAACGAAATTCGCGCGCGATCATGTCGTGTACACATTACATGCATCCTGAGAGGGATATCCCAATTTGCATGGCGGGCCAGTAGCAAGCCGTTGCCTTCCGTAATCGTTGGTGCAAAATGTAGAGCAGTCAGCGGCTTTATTGACGAAGAGATCAATTCTGCGCGTTCAGGGACAAATACGGCAATCACGACGTCGAAATGTACATTTGCATTTTGTCACGCTGTTAATTATATCGCGGAGCGCGAAACTAAGCCACCAGTGATTCGCTCAATTTAAGCCACGGAGCAAGATGAATAGAAATTTCATCAAGTTTTAACAAGTCTACCAGTGCTATTCGATTTCTGTTATTAACTCCATCGCGCGTGATCTCAGACTCCGAACGCTTTACTTCCGTTCGCTAATCATTTCTTTATGATTATAAAATATTCCACTCGAGTGCCAATTGTGGATTCATTAAGTTTCTCTCACGTTTTATAGAATTTCCTTTTCTGCTTCTTCACATACAAAAATAGTGGAAGTCAGTTTAATGCAATCAGATTATTAATGCTCCTTAGATTATTTTAGAAGACAAAAGTTTACGTTAAGTTGATTAATATTTTCTATTCTTCAAAGTTAATTACTCATAACCACTCGTATATAAAACATGGGAAATCACTAGCTAAAGCTCTGGTCGTCGTTCTGATTTCTTGGGCACTTAATCCATCATTTGTCAATAGCGTCTTAGAGTGGATAAAGCCACGTACTATTCTTCTCACTTTGTTCGTTTGATAATGAGGCCATTTTTTGACATCCCAGATAAACTACTAGACTCGCACAAGTATCGTGACAAATGATCGGTGCTTTCGCGGCCGAGGTAACGGAGGATGTATGGCAAGGACGAATCGTATTCCGCGAGCTTTGAGAATCCAGGTCGATAAGTCTTTCAGTGGAAAGTTCTATAAATGAAGATATCGCTGGCTCAGCGACTGCGTCGACGCGATGCCGAGACTTACGTGAAAAGGATAGCCCATAATCCAAGACTTCGCCGCGGTTTCGTGGCACCGGTTAGGACGCAGCTACTTTGCGTCCAACGCAGACTCAGCAAAAGATCTATGGTCGTTTTATTCTTGTTAACCTTAAGGCTTCATAATCCTTTTCTTCGAAGAACATTTTCCAAAAATTAACGTAAATCTTAAGATTTGAAAATTGCCACTTAAATAACAGAAGGAATTTTATTTCCCTTTTCGAGTTGAGAAATGAAAAGTGTCCGACGAATGTTAAGCAATGAAGTAACGGGAACTTGTGCATTGTTCGCCTTTCTTTTCTTGGAGAAAATTTTGGTCGCGAAAAATGGCGTTTCTTGCACAGCTCCTCAAAGGATTCTTTTTCGCCGGGAAAGATTTTCATTATATTTCCTTTTTTTTTTTTTCTTTTTGTGCACCGGACGTTTTCCCGTCAGAGTTTTGTCGCTCATTACCAACGATAACTCGCACCCTCGCTAACACGAGACTTTTGTGCGCGAATAAAAAGCGCGAATTCCACTCCCTTTGCGCCCCATCTCGCCATTCGTCAGAAGCAACAACCGCGGAACTTCCGTCACACGATATACGGCTTTCTTACTACATTTTTCTAAACCACCCAACTTTCTCTTTTTGTCGAGCCAACTTGCTTTTGCTAACTTGGCAAATTAAACTCCTTTGCAACGTATTTATTATTATGTAATTTTGCGATCAGGTAGTAAAGCGTCGAAAAGAATCTTTTGTTTTTTGCAAAAAAACCGTTGCTTCTCGTTTCGCAAATTCTTCATTTGTGATTAAATTTTAATTGGATAGAAAACTATCAAAACAATTAGAACGAATAAATAGATACGAGGGAAAATAAACTTTACCGGGTTCCAATTAAACAAAGTCCACTGTAAAAGGTAAAACCTAAAATTACACGGCTTCGTGGAAATTTATCTAACCCGTTTAGAAAATTTAACACGGTCCATTCGTTCCGGTCTGCGGGAATCAACGGGGCTAGACTTGCTACTGGCAGAAATTAAATTTGTCCAGTTGTCCGAGCCGCGAGTTACAATGAGCCGGATGAGGGGCTGGAGATTAGCGAGTCAAGTGAAGTTCCCACTTCCAACGAAGGATACGAACTCCAATCACGATTGCGGTCTGTCTGCCATTGTCCGACGTCGACAAAGAGACTGCGTTGACGTTTCCAAAAGATACGTCAAATTTCCCGACGGCGAGCTATATAATACCTTATCGCTTCATTAGTTTAACATGTCCTATCTACCATCTGACGTTAATTTGCCCCGGGATTAAAAAAAGAAGGTTTCTTTGATTTCTCTTCTCAACTAATTCCAGTGAATTTCCTGACAATGGCACGTTCATTTGCTTTAGTTTAGAACAAAAATTTTTTTTCGGTAGATTTAAAGTAAACTTTCGGAAAATGGATTTTTGTATAAAAAGAAAAACAAATGAAAAATTGCTGATACGGAGAAAGGCAACAATTGAACTTTGTTATTTAATATAAATTTGTAACGTATCAAAAGTAATTTAACGGGCCAAGTAAATATCCAAAAAAATACACTTTTTTTTTTTTGTGAATAAGAGCGTTTTGAATTCCAATTCCCTGAAATGATTTCTTTGAAATTGGAATCATATCGATAAGCAAACAGCCTCGATTAACAATAGTTTATAAACCGAAACTATATCTTGTCCTATTTCAATAACTGCAAAAAAATCTGTAAAATTTTCCAGAATAAACGAATCGAGATGAGCGCAACTGTTGGCGTGGAAGATGAAAAAGATCAAAGCGAGGGTAGCTACTGAAAGGTGAAATGTGGAAAACGCCGAAGAAATAGAAATAGACAAACGAGCGATGATTCGATGGAATGAAAGCTGAGGAAAGGGAGAAAGTAAATGAAACTGTGCGATGAATGTTAAGAGCGTTCGTGCAGTTTGCCTACGCATTCGTTTAAAGACGCTCGGGGCAAAAAAGAAGGACCGACAAAAAGAGAGAGAGAGAGAGAAAGAGAGAACGAGGCAAAAGAGAAGCGCATTTCGAAATACGGCTTTATTCTGTTTCACAGCGTTATCCCGAAATCGATAAGAAGACGAAAAGACGACGGCGTCGCCGCTGCGGCGGTATATCGAATAGTCGTTTTGTTGTTACGTAAACAATTTGTTCGAGCGTCACGTGAGAAGAGGGTCGACCCTGGCCTCTTTCTAGGCGACGACACATGTGCCCGGATCGCTGGTTAACCTCCGTGACCGTGCCAAGAATTCGGACGCAAGTCTGCCTTGATATTGGCAACTCCAACAATTTGCATATCGGTATACATTAAAGCCACTCCCCCTAAGCTCGTGTTCCATTAATCCTGAAACGTACGACCTACCCCGATGACGTTGAAATGTCGCACCCCAACTACGGTACCAAGAACTGGGGTAACGAACCTGCGTGCTGCAATATTTGCTCAATTATTGCTCATTGGCATGCACCAACCACTTCGCCAGGAAATCTTCGATCATTCGTTTCCGGGATTATATCAGGAGAAAAAAATTTTTTACTACCACGAGAGAATATTGCACCCGGTGTACATTCTTGAAATCATTGACATGTGTTGAATATTGCATACCAAAAATTTGATCAAAGTCTATCTAACCAAGACCAAAATTTAAATATCAAAAAAAAAATTCGACAAGCTGTGGACAGCAATTCCAAAGGATGATTACAAATTCAGTCCTGGCAAATACACCATCTGGATTGAATGGTTATCGATGGTAACCCGTTGCCCGAAGGTCACCCAACTTTCGATCGGATATAGCCCGGAGGGTAAATTTGGCCGGAACAAAGCTATTGGTGAAATATTTAGAATGGCAATTGGTCGAGTGAGTGCGTCAGCAAACTTGAGAAAGTACATTCCTGCTCGATGTACTTCGCCATTCATTTGCTCGGAGTTTTTGCCTTATGAAATTTTCATGTTAATATTCCAGAGAGTCCTTACAAATCTTATGACGTGACTTAATAAATTTGCCGAGGTATTTGAGTTCCTTTCACTTCATTTCAAGCAAATTCCGCGTTCCCTCAGGTCGGGCTTCAAATTTGAGCTAAACTTTCCCAGATACGTAGAAGAGAAGTAAGAAGTACGACCCCTTCGAGTAGAGTAACGGAACGACAACTTAGCTGCGAGGGAAATGAGCGAGGAAGGACTAATTGCACTGCCGGAACTCCGTTCAGGAACTCGGAGCATCTTTAAGATATTAACCGCGAAAAAAGAATTTTTTATTACTGTCAGGATTAATGATATATGATGGCGTTACAATAATGTGAAATGATTTATAGAGTCAATTGCAGACTCGCGATTAAGGTTAATAAAATTTATGGCCGTCGTTTTTCAATAAGAAAATTACTTTTCTTTTTCTTTTTCTATTTTATTCCTGGCGATTCATTTATTTGAAAAATCTCTTCAGAACTTACACTACTTAATTTGTAAGTTAACTCAATACGATAAAAAAATGTTATTGCTGAGTATCTAGGATAAGCGCAGGATGAGCTCTTATATAATTTAATTCAAAAATGTCTATTCCAAAGTATTTCGGCCGTTCTTATCACGCTGCTAATACTTTCATATTCAACATCCACATACGAATTCGTGAGTTGGTAATTTCACTTTGGCGCGATTATCTACTGGATAAAGGATAAAAATATAAGCTCACGCGAAAAAGTAGCTATTCGCCGAGGAAGAAAATGAGGATGCCAGACGATAAAACAAAACGACACGACTTTGATAAGACGTAGCGCGAGGTAAACAAAAGGAATGGAATGTACATGTAAGAAAGTAAGATGGCTAGGTAAATAAGAGAAAAGAGTAAAAATGAGTTTATTACGGAATTCGAGGATCACATAAAAAGGTATAATTTCGTCCCTAGTAAATGAGGTGTCTGTCGTAACACATATACTGGAGCTTTAATTTCATTCCCCGGTAAATGCTTGAAGAAAGTTACCGTAATTACTTTAAATGCACGTGGATGGGAATTTTTCATACGACATCAAATGCGTCGTTTCTTTGACTTGTGATGCTTCTGCTCGCAGCTTTGAGAGAAACGCTTGCAATTGAGATTGCCCTTCGTCAAAGAAGAAGAAATGTATTGAAAGAGATACACTTTTCTTATTAAATATTTTGACTTGATCAAACATCATTTATTTCCTTTGCAGACTAATTTTGTGATGTGTTTTTGATGTAATGGAATAACGTTACTTCAATTTATGTAAATGAACGACATCTCGATATTTGCCAATATGTTGTGATGAAAGTAATTTTGTAAAAAATAATAAGCTAATGAAAAAAAAAATGTTAATTTATATTATGAGTTTGAAAAGCAATAATGAATGTTATTAAGTTGAACTGTGTATTGTAAAAATGTAAACTTAATGTCGCCGTTGGTTTTCACAATGAATAAGAATTTTATACATAATCTAAGAACATTTTCTGTACTTTACATTAAAAGATGTGTAATTACGAGCAAGCTGGAGTTACGTAGTGCTGAACTTTAAAATTCGTGTTTAACAAGAATTTTCCTTGAATACTGTTTTCATTCTCATAAAATATTTTTGCTTCAGTGAAAGTTAAATATGGATATATTTTCGCGTCTTCTGTATAAAATTAAGTAAAGTATTTTAAATACTTTTTATGTACATTTTAGGTCAATACGATTTTTAATTTAATGTGAGGATTGAAATTAAAAAATGTGGAATATATTAAAATTCAATTCCAACAATTTAATAAAATTGAAATTAATTTATCGAGTGGTATAAATATAATTGAACTGTATGTAATGCAAATTCTGGGGATCGCAGATGAGATTCAGTTGGACCTACCAATAGGTCAGGACCAAATGACAGGTCAATAGGAAGACCAATTCCCTGAGACTGGTAATACACATGAACCTATCACAGCTGCTTCAAAAGCTATTTGATAAACCCTTAATCCATCGGGCAATTAGGTGGCGCATCGATCACCACAAATCCTACCCTTTTGTTTGCCCCTTTATTCTTTGCCTCGGATTTCTGCCTATCGAATTTTATCTCTAATCCTTTTTATCATATTCCTTTTGATCAATGTATACTAATTCCATATTGTCAATTAAAATATCTTTAAAACATTCACTACAATAATAATCTTTATTTATTAAATAAGTACATTTGTTTCTGTTAGATAATATTTTGTGCAAAATGTACCAATTGATAGTATAATCAAGAACGCGAAATTTGCTCTTCGCGAAGAGTTTAATTCAGTCCAAATTTTGTTTAGACTATAACCAGTTCAGATGTAGACGCAGAACTAATATTTGATCACAAGCTCTAAAATGTGAAATTCACTAAGAACTTGAAGTAAACCAAGTGAACCCATGAATATCGTTAAATTGATATTTGTTAACCTCTGCTTTCGAGATACAACGAATAAAATAAACTGGAACTATTGAAACTTGTATTATGCGGCGGTGCGCTCCGTAATTTAATAGAGGAGTAGTAATCAAGCGCTCAATTTGGAACAAGATTTTCATCAATTTTAATCTTTTATTCATGAAAATCTAACATATCAATATGTGCAAATGAAAAGTATTAATAAAACTAGTATCGTTCAATGACACAGAATTAATAAGTTTTCGTGTCATTTATAAGACAACGATTTCATTACTAAACAACATTAGTTTATGTATCATTAATATTATATTTTTTAAAATCGCGTATCTTAAAGTTCTTGTAATTTTAAATTTAGTAATCTAAGTTGTTATAATAAATAAGGTATATTTAAATTAGCTAAAGTTTACAGGTAAGACTTTAAGATAATATAATGGACTATTGGAAGTGAAAATTTCTGTGTCATCAAACATGAATTCGTTTAGAATAATTTAAGTGCTTCATTTGTTGAATGCACTGTTGATTTTGAATAGATAAAGTTTCAACATTTGGCTTCATTATAATAGTTATATGTCAGGGTGATATTATTTAAAAAAATGCATTTGGGTGACTTACCTTGAGACGTCTTCCTGGGAAACGGCGCGAGGCGTCGCGGAACCATGAAGCGCAAGGGATGATGTATGACGGGATTCCTGGGAATACGACGTATTGTTCTCCAGTCCGGAAACGGAACCATTTTGTTTACCTGGAAGTAAAAATAATGTTACTAAACTGCATAATAATATCAAAATAGAATTTTATTATTCAGTAACATGCATTTCCAAACTTTCAATACATTTTAAAATCCTTTACTAAGAAAATGATATTTTTATGTATCTAGTTTCAAGTGTCTAAGAGAAAATTCGTTTTTGCAGTTCTTGGAAGAGAGTTCAAAGAAGTTGGGTAGTATTAATTGAGTAATAATTTTTTTATCTGACAATTAAAAAAAAAAAGGAAAATACATTGGTTAAGTAAATGAAGCGTGATAAGAACTTTTTATTTCATTCAGTCTTTCGTGACACGTTTTCGTCGCTTAGCAATTAAATTTGTCCACCAAAGAACTGGGAACAACGAAGAGACGGCTGAAGATTAAAAGAAAGATTAAAGGATGGCACGAAAAATGACAAAGCGAGTTGAAAAAGTTTGCAATGATAGAAACTTGCGATCAGGTTTCTTGTAAAAGAATAAACTACCCCATTC
>JABFQA010001715.1:0-12901 GCA_022817065.1 Probaryconus sp. ZL-2020 | reverse complement strand
GGGGGGAGGCCCGAGCAAGTGGGGTAAGCAGGCCATGGAAATGAGCAGGAGGAAACTGAGAATAGCCATAGAAGTCCTTACGGGACATGGCAATCTCAGAAAGCACGCATTCACAACAGGGCGCCTCGGGTCGCCCTTTTGTGAAAAATGCGAGGAAAGCAGAGAGGAGACGTCGATACACTTCCTCTACGAGTGCCCCTCTACAGTGAACATGAGGAGGACCTGGCTAGGGATGGCCTTTTTGGCTCCAGAAGAAATCAGGGAGTTAGACATGAAGCAATTGGTAGGCTTCTGTCTGGAGGCAGGGTATCCAGATGCCCCTCCGCCCCTGGGATAGTAGCAGGGGATAGAGTACAAAGACCAATAGGTCAAGTGCTCTGAACCTTAGGGCCCGCTATAAGATTACTATTAATTAATTAATTTGTCTTCCCTCACAATGCCACAAAACTAAACATTATAGTACGCAAACTCAGCAGATATTCGATTATTGTTCCTATGCTACGTTGCCACTTCCACTGAGCGTTAGTTTTACTAACGTAAAGCGAGCGATTATTTCAAGAATTGACCCCTCTGTTAGCTGTTCTGACAGCTCGTCGTGCAGTCGACGCTTTGTAGTGCGCCAGTCGCGCCGCTAGATGGCGGTGTCTCACGACCGCTCAAACGTGAGCTTCGAGCGCGCTAGTTCGGCGCCCGCGCCGATAGATGGCGACCGCGAAAATTGGCTCACAGGCGGACCAAGCGCCAAAGAGCTTGTAAAGCTGGCGTTCGGACGTCACAGCTCGGATTTTTTCGGGCATCCCGAAGAGGTGAGACACGGGCATCTCGTGTCTCTCCAAGTGATCTCAGCGGTATTCGCCCCATTTTTGTGAATACACGACCACAGGGCTTCCCTGTGATCGTTGTAACCCTTTTTTGTGTCCACACTCGCGCGTCGAGAACGACTGCAGGGCTTCATTGTAGCCGTTTCTCCGGGTATTTGTGCCGCGATCGACGAGAACGGCTGCAGGGCTTCTCTGTAGTCGTTTCTCAGAGTTTATTTTTTCGGTTTGTGTGCCGCGTAAATTGGTGTTAGTCGCGAGCGTCCAGGGCGTCCCTGTGACCGCTTCTTTTACGGCATACCGTCGCGCTTTGAAATAGCCTTTTTTGTTTCGCCGTCGCGAACATTTTTCGATATCAAATTGTCGCGTTAAGACGATAAAAGGATAGCTTGCTCTAAATTGGTAATGTAGAGTTTATTTGAATTTTTGCTCGCAATTATAAATGAGTATTCGCTCTCGTATTCGCTCTCGTTTTTTTTAACGAAAATTTCAGTTTTTCACTCGTTGATTATCGCTTTATTTCCGCTTCGGAATTATAAAATTTATAATTAATTAATAAAAAACTGAATAAAAATTGTATTTTCTGTGTTGTTAATTGATAAGACCTCATCCCACCTTTTACTCTTTTCAGGTACTCGACAAATTCAGCGCATAGTCTTCCAGAATACGCGAATCAAATAAATATTGTTTGAAATCATAGTTATAGAGTTTCTTTTTTTTAAGTAACTTTATAATTGATGTGAATAACATCTTAGCATATACATGTTCCATTAAATTTCGAACATATAATTTATCTCTCCCCATTTTATGCACTGAACAAATTCTTATTTATAATTATTGTAACGATGCTATTTTTTTATCGCTCCTTCGCCACGCTCTCTCGGAACCAAATTCTCCCTGTTATAGATAATTTAAATAAACACCAAGATAATTGAAATAGGTCAAAAGGATCAGGTTCCGATAGCGTGAAGCGGTAAACAAAATTAAGTCTTTCAATCGGGCAACGGACGATTACGATATTTCAGAATACGATTCCAGATAATGATTTCGTCTAGATAATATTCAATGAGAACGAGACGGAAATTAATAATAATAAAAAAATATTATTTATTTATCCTCCTTGAATTTAATATCCACAATTTCTTTCACAAAAATTACTAGCAAAATTACAATGTCTCTTAACTGAATTATCTCTCACGAAAGTTAATAAGTTAACGATTTCTTTTACAATTTACTATTTATCAAAATTACTTCTTTCAAATAAATTAATATATAATGTATTAATTTATGGGATTATGAGACCTTCCGTTAATTTCGATTGTAGTTCATTTTTTTTTTTTAATATAACATGTAATTTAACATATAATTGGGACGACAAAGTGGGAAAGAAAAATTCCGTATATAAGTAAATTTACTTCACAACATAATTGTGTTAAGGTACAGTTAAAGATAGCAAAAGTAAGATTCACCTTACTTTCGAAAACTATATAATCCAAAAAGCTAAGATAACGGAATTTTTCTCCCGAGAAGGTAATCCGAATATTGCCAAGGTAATAAAAAAAAGAAAAGATTAAACAAACCAACGTTGAATTGTTAAATTCCGCTCGGAAAATTTAAATTCCGCGTATACGAATTGGTGCTAGGGAAACCTCGGCTGACCTATGGCGCAGTCTTCCTTCAGGTTTCGGCCTCCGAAGATGGGTCATAAATTTTTGTCCCCTGGCATCACGGCTTGCAACTCGACGGTCCTCACAGCTCTACGGCCCTCACAACTCTACTTTTTCCAATTTTGGCGGTAACTTGTCGACAGCCCACGGCTCCCCTCTACTCCGGCGTTTTCCCTCCCTCATCTCTCTCAAATTTCACTTCTGTAGCTCGTCGGAATACTCCACTGCGCATGCCTGATGGTCCCTTTTTGTCCGCCAAACTTCAAACGCTCCTCATGTAGGTATGTGCGGGCATCATTCTTCCGTCCTTCGGAACGGACCCAATATGCAGGGATGATTAGGCCAGGCAGACAGGGATAAGGTTTCCCGTGTCCTGATCCTCCCAGTCACCCATGATACTTGAGGGATGTTGCAATCATCCCTAGATAAAGTAGTTGCCCCAGGTCACCAGATAAAGATAACCAGTTGGTCCCTTTTCCGCCTTCTTAGATTCTTTCAAGGCTCGTGATGGTTGAGAGCTGGTTGGGTCTTTTAATTGAACCCACCTCTCGGAATTCCATGGCGGAAGGAAACCTTGACCATGGTGGTCCGTTATTGGCACCATGCAGATTGGACGAAGATAGATGGCCCTTTCCCGAGGTAGGCACATTACCACGGCCTTAATTTTCCTTCTGCGACGACATCGACGACAGACAAGTATCCGGAACGGCTTTCCCTGCGTGGAGCGGCTGGATTCCGGAATATGACGGAGGTTGGTGTGAAAGAGAGAGTTTGGTCCAACTGCCTTTATAGAGGCGCCGGGTAACCCAAAACAAAAGTATCTCCAAGAAGATGGTGTCTGGAGTGCCTTGGTGATCGTGGCTTTGGCGTTGAGCGTCAACTGAGGTTCCCAGCACCAATTTACAGAACCTACGACTCGAAATTTAATATAAGATTTCCACACTACTGACAAGATAATAAAAAAAACTTTCAAGTTTATTTTGATTATTCTCAAAAAAATTATAAAAAAATGTGTCTTATTGACATTTTACGATACTTGGGAAAATTTTGATGGTCGATTCCCTGGAGAAGTCCTGGCCAGGCCTCGAGGTTTCCGTGAGCTAGGTAAAGTTCAAATAATAATTTTTCTGACGGCGTCAGAAAAAAAATGACCCGTCACATTATTTATTGTTATATTTTATTTTTTTTTATTTCACTGTCCACTTCCGCTCAGCCGAGGTGACCAGGAGCTTGGCATTCAGGGGTTTTGTTCCCCTGAATATTGGGAGTCCTTCCTACTCCACACAGGGAGAGGAAGGATTTTCTTTCCTCAGAACAACACAGTAACCTTCCTGATGGTCACATCTCGCATTCGCCAGGCTACTGCCCGTGGAGCAGGGAAAACCCAGTGGGAATACCTGCTCCAGGATGCTTGGTCTTGGCGATTTCAATTTGGGTGCTCAAGCCACATTGCGTAGTCTTGGTCACCGAAAGCGAATAACACCATACCTCCCGTTCACTTAGTTTAAAGCGGGCAGACGAACGGCCGGACGATAGCCAAAGCGAGAGCGGGGTCACCAATCCGAGTTACGTTCTAAGGAAACTCCGCTCAGCTTCAGCGAGCGCCAGCGCCGCCCACCTAACCACTAAACACTAAACGTTGGTACTATTTATTGTTATATTTAGATGAATAATCGCACAAATCATTACTATAAAAAATTAATTTTCCTAAATTAAATTTCATATCCCGCACAGAAATATTACATTGATTCTAAGTAACTTCTATAAGTTCCTTTAAATTAAAGGTGAATTCACTGCTATAATATGTATGCGTTTTTTCTCTTGCATTTACGTAAATTTGACACGGGATTTTAATAAATTTTTTTTCAATTTCTTAAAATATTTTTCATTCATTTTTTTAATTCTCGTTAATTTAATTAAATTTGTAACGAAGCGGAATTCAACTCGTCCCTTCGCCACGTTCCCGGTAGTCTCTTGGCACCCACTCGAGGCCCCAAACGTCTCAGGATCGCCACCACGTTTTACTCAAAACGGGAAAAGTTCAACTGCCGTCTTACCTACCCAAAATCTCTGCCCGTCTCTGGGACTACCGGCCCGTGAAGCGGAAATTATCGGCAACGGTTCTGACTACGAAGACTCCAGACAAGGATCTCGCTTTATTATAGAAATAATGGTCCTTCAATACTTCTAAAATTTCCAAAGTCTTTATTCACACTACTTTCTGAATATCGGTACAAACAAAATGAAAATAAAATAACTACGCTCAGTTAACAATACGATCCGTTAATAACTGCTCTCAAGCCCGCGCGTCGGGATCATTCGTACCGGCTAGCGTCGCTCACCGCGCGTAATGTGTCCTTGACCGGGGAAACGCCCTTCCCATAAATCTACTCCCGCTGAGCTTATGGGAGCGGTTCGACATGGGTCACCTCTGGGCCCCTCGATACTGGCCCCTACACTACTCCAGTGCACCGGACTGCCCGTAGAATTGCTATCGGCCCCAATTCCCCTGGCCCCACAATGCTACGGTTATACCGGCCCGAAATCCCGCGCCAATCAGGACGCCACGTCGATCCGCTCTCTGCTCAACTGGCCCGAACAGTCCTCGGGACTCTTTCGTGCAATTAAAGGACAGTCGCGCGTTCCCGGACTATCTCTCATTCACTCTCATATATTCTGCGTTCTCGGACAACTTTTTAACTTACGAATCAGCTCCCTGGAGCTCGGCTTCGCCGCGTCAGGGACGAGATTTCGGTTGATGGTCTCCCGGCTGCACGGCTCCTTCCTCGTCTTCGCAGAAGTCACGCAGGCCTCCCCGGGACAGAGCTGGCCCACGCGGTCGATTACAGGCTCGCGTATGTGCGTACAATTTGGCGTCAGCGTGTCCTCGGCTGGGCTTTCTGGGAACGCACCCGCGGGTCGAAGCCGGGAGCTCGCGTCTGGAGGCCTATTGTACTCTACCGGCGTCACTCCGACGCCACACAAAACCCATAGGAAAACATCATTCTCCCGACGAGCTCCCTGCTTGCGTGACCTTCTCGCGTGACTTCCGATAACGACTCTCCGTTCTTCTTCTCGGTAACTGCAGGCTAGGCTTTTCGGAGCTTCATCGCCCCACTTTGGCTAGACCGATAACCGCTATCATTGGTTGAATCGTCTCGCTGACCGCTTCTCCTCTCGTGTCGGTACAATTTCGTGCTTTGGCTATCGGTAGGGCGTCGTAACGCGCGGCGAGGCGGCGTTGCTTGTTCCAAAACGTACGGGCTTGGGCCCAGCTTACATCGCGTAAAGTCCTGGCCCCATGGACGACTTCTTGGGGTGGAGGCGCAGACATGGCCCATTCGCCCGCTGTCTGTCCTCCCATGCCTTGAACAAGGTTAGTCCCCGTGAACCCGCGCACCCGGCGACAGACATCCTCTCCCAGCGAGAGGTGGCGCCGATCAGTGCTTGGACGGCTCTCGAGGGGTTTGTCTCCACTGCACCAGTCTCGGTTGGTAACAAAACCTTTGACATCCCGGTCCTCTGACGACAAAAGTCCCGGTAGCGCACTCTGGGTCCCCTCTAGGCCCGGATGGGCGAGCCAGTTACTCTCTTCCCCCCACCGATAACGCCATTCTAAGTCCTCCGATACTGTAGCGAGAAAGCCGGTTACCGATTCTTGGCCAAAAGGGTTGAGTCGGCCCCTACTAAGCCCTGCCTTGATGAACCCATCCAGTCCCGCGGCGGAACTCTCCCCTGTCCACTAACGTGGCTCCACCTCGGCTCCGGGGTTCCGCCAAACGCGCTGAAAAACATAAAACGAAGTCCTTCTACCGCGGTCGCGGTCCATTCATGCGATTCATTGTTACCCGTTCTCTCGACGCTAGGCTTTATCTTACAAAACAAAAAAAAATACAATAAACTTAACCGATAGACTAAGTTTCCTTACCGAGAATTGGGCGGTGCACTTACCGGGAGGCAATTACCGACTACAATTCCCGCGCCGAAATACGGTAGTGACCTTGCCCATTTCTCGATAGCATCGCGGGGATTATCGGGGAGACGTCAGTTCGTCAACTGGGCGGCTCCCAACAAATCTTATTCCCGCCTGTAAATCGCCAGTTAGCTTATCAACGAGAACTTTCCAAATCATGCTTTTTAACAACTTAAATAATCAATTTTCAATATAATTATTAGATAATTATTTTTGATACCATGCTGGTTCACTAGTGAACATATCAAACATTGATTCTCCGTACATTATTTATGCAGCTTATCGCTGGTCCGTACTCACCGTACAGCTGGGGCACCAACTTGCCGAACTCTCACCTGAAAATTTAGTCTCGGAGTCGCGAAACATGCATGCAAAAAAAAAGACCTCATGTTCCCCTCACGCCTCATCGATACCGCGCACGAAATTCCGCCCCGTGCGTTTATGTCGGTGAGCCACCGGGCATCACCGTCACAGTGTAAAGTACAGCATATAACATTTCAACATTGGAATCAAGGTCACCTGTGGAGAACAAGGAAACCCAATTAATCAGATTTAGATTGTGTACAATGGAAAAGTAATCGCCTCTGCGGAAATCTAAGACTGTAGACTGTCTCAACACATCAACAATAGAAACAGAAAACGGAACAACAAACGTCAGAACTGGACGATAGCCATCACAAGGGACAAAACAGTCAACAGACGCGGTAGCACACAGATAGTCGAAGGTGGAAAAAATCAGACCCAAGACAGCCCCACCAGAATTCAGGACCACATTATGTTGGTGGACACCGGTAGCAGCGTAAGCGTCAGCAATCAGCAATGTTCTCTCCGAGATGGCAGAAGATGAAGGTATCACTCTCGAACCATCCAGGGGATCAATCCAGTGCACACCAGGAAGGTTGACATCACCGGTGAGAAACATATGAGATGGACAGTTAGATTCCATTATGCCAACAAGATCTTCAGCATAGGCAGAATATAGGTCAGCACCACAAAGAGAAGGCAGGTAGAACGCACCAATAACCAAAACAGTGTTGGCCAGAGAAAACTTCACGTTCAATGGTTTCATTGGATAGATAGCAGCAGATCGAACCCCTGACAGCCACAAGAACTCCACCGCCCCAATTCTTGCAACTTGACCGCGAATCACGGCACGGCGAAAGATCACTTAATCGGTCAAACCAAGTTCGGCATTGGTGAAAGAGTCATTAAGTCAAGTTTCAACAAGGATTATGATATCGTACTTTGTAACAGAAGACAGAATGGTATCTCTCAGAACGGTACTGGTCGAAAATATCACAATAAAAAATCTCACGGTATAAAATCTCACGCAAAAATCTCACATGAAAATACCTCACGGTATAAAATATTACTCCGTGATATTTTCATGAGATTTTCTTCTGACTGCCCCAACATCAAATACCTTGATTGAACGAAGCGAGCGAGCCAAGGATCAGTTTTTATTACGTCTATAGAAAATAAGTTTATATCATTTTTTATAAATTAACTTTTAATCAAATATTTGAACATTTACAACTCAGTAAAAATAAATTATTTTAATACAATTTTATATTTTAATATCCATGATTTTCAGCGATTTTTTAAAATAGTCTAATATTTTTAAAATAGTCATTTTAATTTACGAAATAATTCTATATAACTGTGTGACGAAGTGCTAATTTTTATAAATTAAACTCTGGGTCAAGCGATGCGCGCCCGTAAACAGTTACCGATAAACTAACGTCGAGACTAAATCTTTACGTTAGACCCAGAACATATAATAGACTAGGCTCCATATGAAATATGAAGCTTTGACAGAAATCGACAGTATTTTAAACACTTGAAATTTATGCACGTCCGGTCGGAACTATCCACCGAGGATATCTTTACTAAACACTTATTTAGCACTTCGTCGAAAAATAAAACAGAGACATTGCTTTGTTTAATAATTGAAGACGAAGTTAACCAGACGCACAATATTAAATAATATGATACTCGATTCCCACCAAGGGATAGACTAATAAATTTAAACAAATGACATCTGGTTACCTTCGGAACCAAAAGTTATTGGTAACAATTAAGTACATTAAAATTTTTAGCGTTTTAACTTTATTGATTTGTTTTCATGATTTACTTGGTTTTAATTTATCAACCTCATTATTTAGATAAACCAAGGAAATCAAACTTAATTTCCAATAATGTATTTTCTATATCAAAATCAATAAAGTTATGCAATTTGCGTCTCGAAACATTATATTTCGAGAAATCAAGTTTAGCATTAGGCATAATTTACATTTCCATATTTCGTCTATATATTTTATATAAACCATATTTTACATAAACCATATTTTATATAAACTATATTTTACATAAACCATAAGACAATATTGGACTTCTTAAAACATTTTGCTTTGTAAGATCAAGATTTTAAAAATTAAATGTCGTTTGTCATAAAATCTTGATCCGTTAGAACAAAGCATAGATCAAAAATCTTTGACCGATCTGTACGAATGCTGGCACAAAGAGATTCGTGAAGATTGGTCCTGGCCGACTCCCACTAGAGGAGTGTTTAGATTCTAATGTTTATATTAATCGGTAATATAAAAGAAGAGCATCGGCCCTTTTGGTCAGTCTTGGAAAAGAATTAAAAGGTTCAAACCGTCTTAGAAAAGAAGTTAGCCAGTACTCAGTTCGAAATAGTTCAAACGGTTACAAGGAAGTCACAGTTGTTAGTAGAGGTGAAAAATAGTTACAGTGCGAACCTCAGTTCAAGGTACCACATACACCCGCACACCGAAATTTCTCATCACTGCAAGAAGAATACCACAAAAGTAAATATCACTATGTTTAAATTTTTACACTTTTATCCTGTTTTGAATCCGACATTTCTTTCGCATTTACTTTCTCTCTCTCTGTGTACTAGGAGCTGTCCATCCTTATTTCTATTTTCTTTCTATTTTTTTATCATTAATCTTTTGTTAAGATTAATGAAATTTCTTTACTTACTTCAGTAATTCTTAAAGAGAATTACTTCTATTTTCTTTCAATTTCTTATCATTAATCTTTTGTTAAGATTAATGAAATTTCTTTACTTACTTCAGTAATTCTTAAAGAGAATTACTTCTATTTACTTTCTATTTCGTATCATTAATTTCTGTTAAGAATTCCTTACTTCACCTTAGTGTTCTTTTAAAGAATTATTTTTCTTTTATTCTAATTCTTTCCAATTCCTTAATCTAGCATTTCTCCGTAACCTTTTAGTAAAATTTTACTCTGTTCATTTCAAACAGAGTTAAGATCATTCACCCCTTTTTCTTTCCAATTTACTTTTAATACGAAGGTGGTCCAATTGTAATTTGAATTTATTTGGTCATAGAAATTTTCAATTGTTGATAGAAACTCAATTTAAACCCCTATATGAATAGATTTATGGGTTACTTTTGGATAACCTTTTTGTTTGAAAATAGTAAGAATTAAGGAACTCCCCCTTTTGTAGTGCAAGTCACAAATGAACAAGTGTCAAAGGCCGCCCAATTTTGCGAATGGAAACTTTTGACTTGTGACTCCTCTGAATTGAAGGAAGAGTTCGATGATATCTCAAATGACACTTGCGACAATATAGAAAAATTGCGGAGGTTTAGAAAACTCAGCCGCAAGGCCACGAAGCATAAGAAGTCCCACGTTGTCAATGTAGAATTTAATAAAACAAATGTGCATATCAATAATGAAACTATAAAAGTAAATCAACAGATCAATAACCAAGTAACGAATAACGTAACCATAGTGAATCAACCCATTGAACAACCATACCCAAATCCTCTCAATTTATCAAAAGAGGAATTGGATATGTTAATCGCGCCTCTTCATGATGCACAAAATTTTGTTAAATTCCAACAATGGGTTCAGAGTCTAAAAATTACGCGACCTTTACCTGCAACGCCACGAGCAAGATGCAGAGGTGATTGATCTGTTAGATTCCGACACTGATATTGAGTAGGAAAATGTTCATTAAATGTTTCTTTACTTTTATATAAATCAATTTTAATTTTCTGTTGAAGGATATTAAAAACAGTTTCAATAAATTTCTCTCAAGTAATCGCATATAATAAACAATGTAATATCACAACATAATATATATATATATATCACATAAATTTGCCTTCTGGAAATTATTTCAAAACCTTCTTCCTCAGTCATCGATTCATGGCTTTAATCCCAAGTCAACAGGGTGCCATTGACTTTTACTTGTAAAAGAACACATGGTGTCCTGATCGCTTAGTTACATTGAAATTCGTCTTGACGTAACACTACCATGCAGTATAGTACATTTTCCAACAATCTTTCTCTCAGTGTAAGACTTCTTTTTTAATACGAAATATACTCTTATGACCTATTTAAACTTAAGAAATTTATAAAAAAACAGTTATTTTCGGTCCGGTTTATTATTTTGAGGACGCCACCAGCGTCTAAGGCTTAAACGTAGTTTTTCATGTCGAGGGAAGCGGAAGAAAATGAAGAAATTTACTCCCTAGGGGGTAGATAGTTCCACTTTTTTCCATTATCCGAGGTATGATAAATACGTTTTTTTCTTTTTTAAAACCAATAAATAACGATGACTAGTACCATGTGTATTATGGGGTCTATTTCCTTAAACCATTAGCTCCAAAACGTCCCATATATTTTGATTTTCTTCGACGGCCGTATTTGCTATAAAAATGGTTATTAAAAAATTCTTTTCTAATCATTTCTTATGAAGAATTTCATTCATGTACTTTTGGTATCTTGTGAGAAAATTAAAAAATTGTGCGTGGACCTTAATCATTACGATGTATATCATAAAATATTGAAATTCAATATGGCGGTTTTCATATTGGCGGTCCAAACCGAAAAATTCATCAATATTTTTCATTATTTCAAAAAAATTAATTTAAATTTATTAATTTGTGATTTTTTAAATGTTGTGTAATTTATAATTTTGTGTGTTATCATTTTTCTGAATGATAAAAAATGATTCTAGTTTAGTTAGTTATTAACGCGAACATAATTTGCATGATTACAATGGTTGAAAATACATAATAAATAATTATAATTTTTATTTATAATAAGTATTCAAAAAACTACATCCTTCCTATAATTATGAAGCGTTGTTATATAAATCTATTGTTAATACGTATAATTAAAGGTTTAGTCAAGGCTTCAACAAAATAAAAAAAAAATTAGTGACAAAAAATGTTTTTTATATCTATAAAACAAGTAAAATATATGACGTGCTGAGAGCAGAACCGAACTATAAAAAAGTTGTTAAGCAAGAACAGAATAAAAATTCATTCAGTGCAAAAATAACACAAAAATTATAATTGTGTAAAAACGAATCACACATTGTTCCGAGCAAAAACAAAACAACGAAATGTTCGGAGCAAATTAATTGCTTGTGTCGTTTTTACTCGCAACTATCTGTTGTTGCACTTCGATTAGTTGGTAAAAATATCATTTTTGGGTAAATACAATTAATATTCTTTTAATCATTCATTAAATTTTATTAGAAATATAATAATATTATATATCGATGCCTGGGTGGAAGAACCTGCAATTTCAAAGAAGGCTCGAATAAACTGCCATTTCAGAATAGACTCTAAGAATCTGCGATCTCAGACGGGACTCGAAAACCCTGCCATTTCAAACGAGACCCGAAAACCCTGCCATTTCCGACAAAGCTCGAAGATCCTGCCATTTGGAGAAATGTCATTTTAGATTTTTTCATGGATTAATTTATGTTGGTATTACGCTTCCACGGGAATAACGCGCGTGCGAATAACTCGTGGATATTTTTGTATCGCATATTTTCATAGTAAAACAAAACGTATAGCATACACGTAGAGAAAAAAATATAAAAATTACCATACTTTATGGTAACGCAAACGTAAAAGAAACTTTGCAGGTATTTACTGTCAAAGTATGGTAAAATTTTACCAGAGGCAATACGGGTAACTGTGACATACTGGAGTAAATGTGACACCTCGATATTATTACGATAATATTGTTAAAATTCAAATTTGTTATTGGTAAATTGCAAGTGGAGTAGCATTTATTTAATTCATTTGACAACTAAAATAATTAACATGCAATTAGGGGGAAATTTTGTAGTGTCACATTTACCCCAGTGTGTCACAATTACCCGTACGGCCCCTAATTTATAGTAAAATTTATCGTCTTTATGCTAAATTTTAGTATAATTTAGGTAAATTTTTACTATACTTTAATAGTAAATACCTGCAAAGTTTGTTTTACGTTTGCGTTAACATAAAGTATGGTAATTTTGACGTGACAACGTCTAATAAATCGGAAGATAGGCCGACACTACAGAAAAAGTGTCACACGGAAGCGTTACCGAACTTAGCCGATCGTGTCACACGAAAGCGTTACCGAACTTAGCCGATCGTTAC
>JABFQA010001714.1:0-12907 GCA_022817065.1 Probaryconus sp. ZL-2020 | reverse complement strand
AATAAAAAAAAAAAAAAAAAAAAAAATCAAATTAATCAGACAATCTAAAGAAAGAAAAGGAAAGGCAGTGAAAATTCGAAGGAGATTAAATATTAGTGTAATTGAATTTTTCATGAACTCTCAACGACTCAACGATAATTGATTTTTTGAGTAATTGAGACTTGAGTATTTGAACAATCAAGTAACTAAAATTACTTGGTAAATAGGTTTTTGAATAATTTATTTTTGAGGTAATCGAATCCTTTTCATTAAATTAGGTTTTCTAAAATTTTTCAGTCTTTTCTTATATAAATAATTTATGACGTGTCAGTTTGCAAATTACCACTCTGTATGCATTCACATTTTTTATAAGTGAAAATTATTTATAGAAATAATTGAATGTCAATTATGTTTCATAATTGACAATTATGTATTATGTGTCCACCGTGAATAAAGAGGCGCAGAAGCACGTGTCGCAGAAACGTCCATTCTGAAAAGTGCGACTTCAATTTCACGTCATTAAGTTAATGAATGAAAAACTGTGACAGATGTTTGTACACACGCAGACAACGGCGACATACTGGTGAACGTGCACTCATACGTGTATGCCAATGAACCGTTGTCCCATTTTAAGCGTTTGAACTTTCAACCAGTGGATATAACAAGAATCATCTCAGGACCACAGAACAGCTCCTCAAGGCATATACGTACACAGGCGCTACAAAAGACTGCGAAACAAGTAACACTTGTACCGCGCATGTCAAAATCACTATTCTCCTCGTGACTACAAGATTCACTGAATGGAATTGTAATTTCGCAATTCTTAATGTTTCGCATTCGAGTAACGATATAATTACGACTGTAATGTGTTTGTAAACTACATTTCATGTTGTGCAATATTAGATCTTGGTTAGTCTAATGAAACAGGAACAGAATTGATCATTGTAAAAATTATCTCTTGCCTAATAATCGTTTTAAAGGCTTTGCAAATTTCTTTGGCTATACATTTTGGCTCATTTTCAAAATATCTTTCATCAGAAAAATTCAACGTTTGAAAATCATTTTACTTCGTTCCATTAACTCCCATGAAATTTTAATATTCCAAATAATCCTCCGGTCGTGATTTCTGCTTTCCGCTATTAATTCTTTACTCTCTAATTTTTCTTCTTGTTTTATCTTTTTCCGTCGAGCGAAGTAAAACTTTTGAAAGCAATAAATGCATCCGGGAAAAAGGTTAATATTATAATATAAATGAAGCGTAATGCTATCAGAGGCGTAGGACGGGATGTTATTTCTCACGCGTAGGGCATGGGACAACCAGTTCTTGCTCACACATGTGTCCGCAGGATGTTTTTCCCCAGACAAGTATCAAGTCGCATAAAAGGACGACGAGTCCCAAAGTCTGGTCTTTCTCTCGGACGTTCGAACTGTATGCATGCATGTGAAAATGAAATTTCAGTTTACACCCGGTATCCCTTATTAAATATGCAAAGCCCTTTTGCGGTTAAAGCCTCGCATTTATTTATCTTTCGTATACATCTAAGCTTTTGAGTTATCTCAAATAAAAAAAAAAAAAAAAAAATGTCAACATGGTGAAGCATTTTTCTTCTTTAAAATATTTTGTAATAATTCACTAATAATTTTTTTATTGGTTTGCAACTGAAAAGTAGGATTTGTTAGCGAAGAAGAATTTTTGTTCATATTACAAAACAAAAATAACTGACAAAAATAAAAATGTCATAATAAGAAAGAAGTAACTCGTTCATTGAATTTATCTTCTCTTCAGAAACTTTAATAACAGAGATACTTTAACTTTAAATTTTACGAAGTGAATGTAACACACACACACACACATATATATGAATTGCCTTAATTTACGTCGATTAAAGGAATGCGAAAAACCTGACAAACAAAATGTCGGTGCGAAATTTCTCCCGACGAGTGCGAATAACTTTCATTTGGCGTTGTAACGAGCGATTTTATATTAACGCTAATTTCCCTTGTTTTGCTTGTGTTAAAGGAACACACTTTACAAGACGTGTTCTCGTTCACGAGCCTATCATTAATTTCCTTCCTTTTTGTCAATGATGCGTTCTTTCTCATTTGCTCTTAATCAAGGTCAATATGTCACGCGGCGACAAGTTACCAGCAGGAGAGAAAAACTTGAGGCAAGAAGAGGAACATTAAGGGATTAAGAGAGGGAGAGAAAGGAAGATCCGAAAGCGGGTCACGACATTTAATTGTGCGGGGGTTTAGCAAAAATTACTCTCCAAGATAAAATGTGGAACAAGAAAAAATCTCTTCCAAGCAATAAGACGTTATGCTCGTAATATAAAAACATTTTAAATAATAACTATAATTTGGATAAAGTTCCCTTTTTGCGGTACCTTCGAGGTACTTCCTTCAGAAAAGGAAGTTACTTTAATAATGTCGTGTGGCTCAGCAAGAAATTTTAACGTAGGAACTTAAAAGTAACTTTTAATCAATTATTTAATGTAAAGTAAATTTGGAGAAGTATGTATTTTTTTTTATATATAAAAATAAGTTAGAGTTTCTTTGACAAAGTAAGTTTCGGTAAGTGAAAGAGAGTGTCAGGTTAAGTAAATTTTACATCATTATTGATTCGTCTTTAAATGACTTCTAATTCCCAGCTAATACTTTGAAATCACTCAACGAAAATAAAGTGTACAAAAAGAACAAACAAGAATAGAAAAAACAATTTGTTTTTCTTCTTTATGAATAATGGTACGTTGAATTTGCAAATTGCAACTTTTCAATTCCTTAACCGTTTTTTTTTGAAAGGAGACATAAATATATAATTTCCATCGTTCACTGAATCGTCATTTTCCATGAATTGTCATTAATAACGAAATGATACGTTTCGTAGATGCAAAAATAAGTTCCCTTCTTTTGCGTTTGTGCCTTGGCGAATCAATAGAGTGCACACGCGTTCTTCTGAAGCGGTACTGAAAATGACTATTGCAGGCGACATGTGCGCGGCAAGTACGCACGTTGTTAACCGTGCCATAAGTGCCCCGGTGAGTCATACGTTTTGCACGCTATCGCAACGATCGCAGTCGCTTGATTAACGTTCGTATCAATTTGCAACACGATTGATAATTAATTCGATTTCCCCGGAATATCGATAATTGGAAAGCACGCTTTTTCCCGATAAACATCGATGGAAGTCATTGCAAAATGTTTTGTCACATTTTCCAACGCAGCCTGTTCTTCGAAATTGACGAGAATTGGAAACCACTAAAATTAACTTATCGTCATTGACGATCGTTCGAACGAAAACGATTGTTTTTTCGTCGTATCTATCGATCAGTGATTTGCAAAAGAGATTGCTTTTAAATAACGTTGAGGCGTTTTTCAAAAGTTAATTTTAATTTTGATTAAGCTGCTGTTGTTAGCTGTATTATTATTATTATTGAGCAACATGACTTTTGTCAGATTTGCAAAAACAACGAAAGGATAATAATGGAACTTAATACAATAAAAACGAAACATGTACTGTATTGAAAGTACTGTACTTTATCATTTACAGAGTTATGAAGGTCTGGTCTCTATTGTACTTCGTTTAGCATACTTCCGAGCTTCCTTTTTGCACACATGTATACGTGATCGTTTCCTTCCTCGACAGTCCAAGCTTATCTTTTGATAATTCACTGTAGATAGTATATATATATATATATTCGACACACAGAATGAAGAGAGATTGTACATGTTATTTACACGAAATAAATTATTGTCATTCACGTGTTAATATAATGATGACACGAAGAGAAAACATATATCATCAGATTTTCAAATGCACGTAATATTTTTGGTGAACAAAATCACCTCTTTTCTCATTTATATATCATTTCAAAATGAAAGGAATCAAGAAAAAAGAAAACAATAAAGGCATTCTTTGTTCTTCATAATGTATTAAAAAAAAAAAAACAAAAAATTGCAATGACGTTTATCTAACGGCAGTGTTCGTAGCGCAGGTGTATCGATTAAATGCATCGTTTGAAAGCAATCTTTGTGTTACGTCTTGCATGGCGTTTCAGGCAATCGGCATTTATTTGGCAGCAGTCGCTTTAGAGGAGTCGTTGATCTTTGTAAGAACAGCGCAATCGTGCGACGACTCGCAACGACAACGAGTACCATATTCTCGAGTGTTGACGCGACGTTTCCTGGGTGATGTGAACGCATTAAAATGCTTGCAACATTTTTACCATCGCCCGGCATCGCTGCGAAAATCTGCGACGCGACGAAATTAATGTCATTATCTTCTGCGAGGATTTTAATTAGCGAGAGAGAGAGAGAGAGAGAGAGGGATTTTTTCGATTAAGCAAAGAGAGAACAAAGGGCCCTGTTTCTCGTTGTTACATTGTTGGTCCATTTGGTTGGAAATTCAACAACTGCCAAGCAAACTGGGTCATTGATTATCCGCGCTTCTTTGACCCAACTCACGTTACACGTACAAATTATAATACTTGCACGTTTCATGTCGTTCGTTAATTTTTTTCCTTGTTTTGGTTGTTAAATAAAATGATATGGCAAGATGAGAAGCATCGCCAGAGGCAGAATACACGTTTGAAAAGATATGATATGATGTCATTGGTGGATCAGTCATTTAAAGGACCAGGAGCAGTTGACACTTTCGCAACTTTTCCCTTCACCATTTAAACATAATTAATATCTTTGAAATAAAGATATTTGTAAAGTTGATGAAATACTTATCTGAAGTAAATAACATAAATAGAGGATCATAAATTTTTATGTTTTGTACATTCTCACAATACGAATTCCAGATGAACCGAAAATAAAAGCAAACTAAAAATATTATAAACTTGTCATTCTTCTATCTGCATATCTTTTTTAAAATGTTTACAAAGTCAGCTTCCAGTATATTAAACAATGTTTCCCCCTGACCTACATAATTGAACCAATTTAATCTGCTGCATTACATAAAATGTTCAAAACGTATTATTCTCTGAAAAGTAAAGCCATTCGAGGTGCAACAAAGTTTCAAAATCTTTCCGTAAAATGGATATCTACGAAAAATTTTCAATTTATACGTCAAAAACTTGCCGTAAATCAAATTGCCCGCAATTTTAAAACACGTCAAAATTGGCGAACCAAAGTGGCGATCCAAAACACGCGAATTATTCGCGACACGCCAAACCGGTTAAAGTTATTAAAGAGGCAAACCAATCTATGAATACGAAATCGTTCGGTGACTGCGTCTGAAACGTAACATTTTGGTCATGCTGGGGGATAAATTATTCATGCCGGTCAGCGGCACGTTCGTCTCGGATGCATTCACCTACATTCGTTCATCGAGAGGCGCTGTTAAGTCATCTCGTTAATTTGAGTCTGCGGGATCCGACAGCCCTATTCCAAAGAAAAAACGAACACTGTGAAAAGAGAGAGACAGTTCACGGCTCATCGACGATGCTTTTCACTCTGATGACCAAATTTTACAAATTGTTTCATAGAAATCTTAAGGCAAATTATTGTCGTGCAAATCAAACGTCGCTTCAATGGAATTTTTGAATTACAGACAGAAATATAAATCCATTCATTATTCCAGTGGACCTTGTAAACTATAAATACTTAACTCAAATGGATTAAAGCTTCAGGAGAAGATGAAGATTTTCATTGGCAGAAGTTCTCTTAGCAAGAAAATAATGGTACATACCTGAAACAAAAAAAAACATAAAGAAATTAGTTACAATTTAATTTACGGCATATTTTTATGGATGTTTTTCTTCAGCTATGAAAGAATATGGCGGTAATCATATGTTTATTGCAAGTTTATGCATCAGACCATATCTATCTTTATCTTATATCACCAGTACACAGCTGAGCCACTTGACCTTGTCATCGCACTTTCAATATTACTAGCTAATCCGTCCTTTCCTTCTTTATGTTTCCATAGATTTGTCGTATATTATATTACTGCAATATTACTGGATAATTATAGAGAGAATGTATGAGCAATTAATAATAAAACAAGGTCAGAATGTTTAATTAAATTGAAGAAGTGCCATATAATAGACAGTGAAATGCAGTTTTCATGTACGATACCTATTTCTCGTTATAATTACTTTGATTGTTTTTACTTAATGTAATAACAAAAATTATTTAATAGAAAAGTTGGAATTGGGGTAAATTAAGGAACTTATAATAATACCTTAATCGTTTTAATCAAAATTTCAACAGAAACCATGTAAATTCAAAATTCAATTTCATCATAAAATAAACTCAAAAAATAGAAATTGGCAAATGAAACATACAAGGTAGAATACCAATGACACAACTGCAAAGCCAGGACTCGAAAACAATGGAATTACTAAAAAAAAAACTCAACTACACCTACTAAATGTTAAAAATCCATTTTCTGCAGAAAAACGTAAAAGCTTTTAATTTTTGTACCATAGCTGCGGTAAAAGTAGTTGACTGTTGGGGTGCTATTTAGATCATTTGCGTTTTGGATCTAACGCATTCGCCCCTCGGAAAAACACTTGTGCGTTAATGAGAAGCCAACTCTCTTATTCTGTCCCTCCTTCTCTCTCGACGTTTCTTTCTAGCGTAGTTAATGCTGAAAGGGGGAATTCAGGAAGAGTCAAACGGATGAGCTGAAAAAAGAGAAGCACCCTTCTTTAAATGAGAACTCAACGGTGAAAGCGAATGTTCGAAGAACGAAGGAAAATGAAAGGGACACCTTTCTTGGGACACGAAGACAATAAAACGTGCTCGAGTTTATCGGTGTTTGCGAAAATTTTGGGGTACTGACTTTGTGAAATAAAAATGAAGAGTTTTGGGAGTTTGGGTCGACTTATTTCTTGTACTTTCCTTCTTTATTTTTTTTTTTGGACAAGTTAAAGATGTGAGACTTTTTATTAATGTTTGTCTGAGTGTAAAGTTTTTGATAAAAATGAAAGTGAATTGAATTTGAATTTCTTTTATGAATTACATGTTGGTAAATGTTAATTTAGATAAAAACGTTACAATCCGATTATTCTGAATAACCAAAAGGTTTTGTTCAGATACTTTTATGAATTGGGACTGAAATATGTTAATGAAATTTCTGAGAAAAAATACCACGAAACAATGCAATGTTGAAACTACTCTAAAGCAACATTGAAACAATGTAGCATTGAGTAATGTTAAGGGCAACATGCTGACTTAACACGAAAAAAGTAGCGTTACAAAAACATCATTTTCGTAATCCTTGGATCGTATTTATTAAACAAAATGATTCTCCGATAAGTTTTGCACACTATTACGCAAATTTTTGCTGAAAACCTAGACAATGTTTCTGTTGTTCTTTTTATTATTCATTAATTTACAATCGTTCAATAAATGTTCATCCTCGACGTAATTTCAATAAATGCGTTAATTATTTCTTTCTTTGCAAACTTTAATATATTTGCGGAGATAACATCGAGAGGAATTTCAAGTGCATCTAGGGAAAAGCGTGACCCTTATTGTATATAATGTATTTTCCCAAGGCCTTTTTCTTAGAGGCATGAAGTACAATCGTTTAAAAAGCTATAATCTTCCTGTTTTGTCATTCTTACTTCTAAAATATTTCCTGTCATTAACACCACTTATTAGAAGTTTATTGTGACGCTTCCTTCTTATTTCTAAATACACTTTCCAATGGAACACTTATCTCTGCTGAAAAACGATCATTAATGGTCATTAATAGCACAAAATAATCGTAAAAGTTGTTGGTTAACGTGAAATTTTTATTTTTTCTGAAATATTTTTTTGTGAATATAAAATTCACAAAAAAAAAAAAATGAGTTTTTGTGTCAGATATATTTAAAATACATTGTTCATTATTTTTTGTCACTAAAAAATGTGCATGGATCATTAAGGATCATTAATATATGATTCAAAATATGTTCATTAATGGTTGTAAAATTTCTAGGCCAACATCGAATCTCTAACTCTACTGTTATTAATCATTTATGACTGCTGAAAAAACATTGACAAATTATTTCGTAAGATCATAAAGTAAAACATTAATTATTTTATTCTGTATCGTTAGAATGATATAAAAATCAAAATAATGAATATTAATTGTCAATAGATCACGTAAAAAAAAATTATAAATGAATTCGAAGTACATTTAATGTTGTTAATTATTTGATATTAAAATAAACACGTGTATACAATGACTTTACGTTTTTTCAGTTAGTACCTTCTGTGAAAAGTCACAGAAAAATTTTAAGCATGACTTTCAAATATGATAAAATCAATTTTTTTATTATATTAGACTTCAAAATGAATAATGCCAATTTGCATTTATACATTAAAAATTGCAAAATATGTCTATGGTTAGTGCTATTCATAAATTTTCAAACGAATTCCTTTTAGAATATAGTGTATAAATTTTTGCATTTTAAATATTTTTGCATTCCATTCGATGTACGCTCTGTGTATAATTTTCGTTGTTACGTTGACGAACGGTATTAGATTATTTTCTAAATAAATCACGTATCATTCGCTGACTAATTTCGATTGCGTCAAGATTAATAAGTGCTGCACAGAGGAAGATAATTTTGTTTCTTTTTTAAATATTTACGCTTTTTCTGTATTAGTATAAAGAATATTTTGAAACTCTCAACTGGAATTTATCTCAGAGAAAATAAAATCTATGCTTTGAATAACTAACTGGAATTATACAAAATATTTAAAATAGAATTATATTGTTTGTTAGAAAATGTTTATTATTGTTAACACGTGAAATAGGTCATCATTGATAATTTTTTGCAAATATATATACAGATTAATCGTTAACGACTTCAAATTAATTTTAATTAGTTTATTTTTAATATCCACTGTTTTTAATCTAACGTGTTAAAGATAATTTGATAACATGTTATTAGATATTAAATTCTGTGCAAAACTGTTTGCAAATCATTATTTTTCATGTAATGGAAATAATCCTTGCAATATTACGAAATGAAAATTAAACTCATCTATAAATTACATTATTTTTTAGTAAGTTAATCCGAGTTTTGAGAAGCCGATCAAATGCAAAAATTTCTCATTCGCGAAATTATACAAAAATCAACGGGATTTGCATTTTTTTTTTTTTGTATTGAGTGTTTATATGATCCAATTTATAGTCGTAAGAATTCATATGAATCCATACTGTAAATGAATGTATTATGCATGGTAAGAATGGCTTCCTAATTATGGATTTCGATTATTGTCAGCATTTCAGACAGTAAACAATACGTCTTATTTAGCAACGATAATAAGTAAGCGAGCAGTCGGTTTTCTCACTGAGAGCGTTGTCTTATGCGCTGAGCGACTAAGATAACTTGAATAATAACAGTAAAGATAAACGTGAAGGAATACAAATTCTATTTATCGCCTTTTAGAGAATGATTCGGATTATGAAACTGTAGCATCAATGTTACAACGTAAGCCGGAAATTCGAGTCTCCTTGTTACGCAACCCTGAATAGTGAAAGTTATTATTTTAATCATTGCACTTGCCTTTTATTATGTTTTATAATCATTTTAACAATTTCTGCTAATGTTGTGCAATATTATTGGAGAATTATAAAATGGATTACGATTTTAAAACGTACCTCATTTATTTTACTTTATTGTTATTTCAGTCATTAAGATTAAAAAAAATGTGCTTATCGTTTCGATTGAAAATATCTTAATTTGTTGATGACATTTTGCGAATTGAATACACAGAATATACAAAAAAAATCCTCTAAGGTTAATAACTTTTAGCCAATAGTGTGTCAAACGTCTGCAACAAGAATACAACAAAAAAAGAATATCTTTATTGTAAATACATTGTTCTGTAAATTGAAAAAAGTCGATAGCATGTTAATGAATTGCATCGAATCGAAAGACAAAAGACTCGAATATGAAAAGTTCATTCCAAATGGAAACGTCGCTGAAATGTTGTTGATCCTCGACGAGTCACGCAGAGCGCTTTTTCTAAATGCGAGGAAGAGATTCAAGTTGAAATAGATTTTATATCAGTAGTTTAACGAATCGTGAAATCTACATTTTTTTCTTACTTTTGTATGCAGATTAAAAACTGTATTTCACAATAACAATTAAAGTTTTCCTTCTTTTTGCAAATTTTGGCTATACGTTTGCAAAAAAAAAAAAAAAAAACATTCCATTGGAAATTCTTCGTGTTAAATTTTTCTAGATACAAAAGAGTCAAGCCGAAATGAACGTTGTATCAATAGTTTAACGAATCGTAAAATCTATAATGCAGATATCTCTGTGTGCGTGTTCTCGGATATTTCCAATTGGTCAGTTTCCCTAGTTTTAACTTAGTTTCAACTCAATTTCAAGTAGATGGGAAGCGGCTGTGCCTGCGCTCAAACATTTGGTTAGCGTATTAGTCAATCTTCGAGTGACCCAATTTTGTTCTACTTTTATATATGGCGAGTTGATGAAACTCGCGCAAGAGTCGTAAACAAATTTTTACTTCGCTAACTGAAACTCGTTTGCATTTTTCTGTTACTTCCAGATGACGCAACATATCCGATAGATAACAAATTTTTGATTCGGCGTCACACAATACCGAACAATGGACCCAACGAATGTTGTTTATAATGGTCCTTAACGGGGCCCAAATTACTTAGAAATATGAGGATGATTCAACTTTTAACAGTTTTAAAATTAGAGAAATATTTTTAAAATTTGTTAATATTATTCATAAAAGACAATGAAATGTTTCGATTTTTTTTTTGTAAGTACAATATTATTAATACAAAAGTAAGAATATTTATATCGTCATTCTTTTTAAATTAATAAACATGCGAGCAAAAACATACGACTTTTGCACCACGGTTGACTTTTTCCAATGGTCATAAATAGAAATTGGTTTCACGATCGTCGGAATAGATAATGTCACGGCGAGAGTTTTTACTGTAAACTACGAGCCGTGGGTTAAAATGATATGCACAATGAGAGTTATTTCGAAATCGGCCGTGCTTCAAGGAAGAAAACGTGTAACAATTACGTCGGACTTTTTCCGGAGACTTGACTTGGAAAGTATCTGCAATACCGATTATCATCTGTTTTACTGCACTTTTACAGTGGACCGTTAAACTGCCTCATGCGCGCGGTCATTGAATTCAAGGATCACATCGATCGTATTTTTACAAAAGAGAACAGCTAGGATTTCTGAAGAAAGGAAACTGCACGGTTAGAATTTTTGATACACTCGTCCATTGTGTTCATCTAATCGACCACGGAATACGAAATTCGTCATGTATTGTTGAACAGATAAATTGCTAAATTAACACAATTTCAGGGATTGTTATAATATAAAGTTTGCAAAAATATTGTCCCAAACGATTTTCGGATCAGAACAAACAAAAAAAAAAAAAAAAAAAAAAGAATTTGCGACTTTCCAGTTGAATTATTAAGTTCGTCTGCGAGAAAAATGGCATTCATTGGGCATGAGTTACGAATATATGCATGTTTCTTTGAAAATGACAGGATACTCACTGAAATGTGAAGGTAAAAGCGACTCTAACGCATGAACGTAACTGTGAATTTCTTGATAACCCGTTCAATGTTTGCCATACACAGAAAATTTCAACTCAAATTAAGAACAATGTCAGTTTGCTAACTATTTGCAATTATTATTTTCATCGCGATGATTTAATCATTTTATACGCGAGTTTAATGGCAAATTCTAATTGATAAATTTTAATATTTAATTTTCTTTCAATTTAATCAGGTATTTAAATATTCAAATGTAGATGATTAAATATGATTTTGCTTAAACGACGATTTCAGCATATTCTGATGTGTTCTAAATCGATGTTTCCCAAATTGCATCATGACATAATAACAGAAAAAATATAAAGATTTCGTCATAATAAGTTCTAATTACACATTTCTCTGCGCTGACAAGTAAATTCTTTTTCTTCTTCTTCATTTATGATTCTGCAGAGAAACTGAAAATAACTAAACATCAAAAGTTATGTAATATAACTTTTTTAATAATCCAATACATATAATATGTAAATGTTAATAACGATATTTGATAAATTTCATTTATATTCCCTTCATGATATGATTGTCGGGATATTAATAGATTTTTTAATAACGAAAAAAGCGATATTGATGAAACAAACTTTTATAAACAGTTTCATTTAACTCCAAGCCGTATTTATGAAATATCAAATTTTAACAATGTTATGTTAATACCGTGATTCTTTGCATTATGAACAATTTACATAGCGATTTTCAAATATACAGAAAGTACACATATTATGAGAAACAAATTGCCAATTATTTTCTTGTTATTAAGTTTCGAGTATTTATTGAATGTTTTATACATTTTGCAATTAATGAGTTGTATAATTAAAATTTCAGTACAATCGAAGTCTGTTATAATATTACAGAGGGATTTTTATGTCGATGATAATACGTGAAAATTTATAAATCTTTGGATAATTTTCATCAATTCTAAACCGAATGTATTTTAAGTCTCAAGATTCCATAAGACTTACTCATTTCTTTGTCCTATTTTAAGATAACCGAGTGAAAGCAAATAAATAAATTTAAGGGAAATTTGATAGTATCGTATGGTATGCATAAAATTTTTTTTTGTTTTCGTACTTTCTTGTTTTTCATTTTTACTGAAATTTTGAATGTTTAAGATATGGTCGAGATATTTTTATAATTTTAATTTTTGTCGTGTTTGTATCTGTGCCGTAGTAATAAAATTCCATCCAACAAATTCTTTATCCCATTTTCCCAACGTTTGAGGAAAAATCGATAAATTCAAAGTAAATAGTTAACATTATCCTGCGGTTTACATTTTTTTTTTCTACTTTTTGAACGTTATTTAGAAAATATCTCGCGAAATAATATGTGCTCGAGAGAACAATTTTTCTTTCTAAATTGTACCATTT
>JABFQA010001713.1:0-12913 GCA_022817065.1 Probaryconus sp. ZL-2020 | reverse complement strand
CGACAATAAATAGTTAATCCATTGAATAACAAGAATTTCGCTTTATTTTATCGCAGTATCAAATATTCTAATAATACTATAAACCCTGAGAACAATTTTTGGAAATCGATACAACAAAAGTAATTCAGTTATATTGTTAAATCAATTCCATTATAAAATTTATCTATAATTTGGATTTAATAACATTAAATTTTGGATTATTTTCAAAGCTTTGATTTCTATGGAAAAATTCATTATATCTTTATCTACTAATCGGAATATATTGATGATTGAAATCTATAAATTAATTTTATAGAAACTTTAAATTTCATTACTCTTATATGAAATTATGCAAAATGAATCAATGCGTTTACGCTCGAATGTTGCCTAACTCTAATTTCTAATCGATTCGTGCACTAATTGTTGATCTGTTCATTGCATTAATAATTATGAACGAATGAAACTATTGCACCGAAAATGCAATAGTTTCTGCGAAAACTGAAAAAAAAAACAGAACAAATTTAAACAAATTGATAGTTAGTATAATCTTGAAAAATAGAGCAGAAAAAGATCCATTTTTGTTTTCTGACTTTGATTAATACAATGGCAACAAATTCAATTTACAATTTTTAAAGAATCAATTCACCAACTTTTTATCTTGAACGAGGTACTTCAGGAAAAAAATAAATTGCTTAAAAAAATAATAATAAATGAAAACAATATTGGGTGAATCGTATGGATATTGTTATTATTAATTAAAACTTTTTGTTAACATAAATAAAAGTAATTGTTTCCACAAGTACGTTGGTTTTATGAACAATTGGAGTTAACAACCACTGAAATACCTTTTAATATTATTTTTGCAATTTTATCTTATTTCATTTATCTTTAACTAAATCAAAGGCATCCTTTATATTCAAAATAATAAATTTCCACATAAATGGCATCTAATATTGATTTTCGAGTTCCATAAACTGAAGAAATAGATGGTTTACATAAGCAGTATTAGATTGGTATTTACTGAATGTTATTTTCATGATGTTAAATAGAGATAATCGTAGAGTTGATGAGATTTTTCTGCGACTGCCTGTAAAATCCGAGTGGAATCTCACTGTTACACTGTCGAATCTAACGATTTTCCATTTAAACGATGCCACATCACATTATTCGATTCCATCCGAACAATAATGCAATTCCACGCGAAAATAGGGTCGATGTCAATGTCGATCAAACGTACGAGTTGACTCGGATGGTAACGCTAAAGGGTTACTCCTGCCAAAGTGTTTATGCGCTTATGTATAAAGGCTTCAATTAGTTTTGTAAGTGTGTATTACGTAACATTGATTTTACTGAAATGAAAGCTCGTTCGGTATGTTCAGTTTCAAATCTCTAACAAGATTGTAAGCTGCGGGAATTAAACAAAGTGTTACGTATAAATATGTTATAGTAAATCCGCATGAGTAACGGTAAATCTACACGTGTTTATTTCGGAAGAGAACTTTATAAATATAAACAGTTGCGTCAACACATGTAAAATTATGTATCTTCTATCAGAAGTTAAGAAGATATTTGTCCTGTTTTTCAAAAACAGTCGATCGAAGAGAAATAACTTAATTTAAGAAAATCCTTAAAATGTATAATAGGTTATAAAATTCTGTGGATACAAAAAAAAAAAAAGAAATACAATTACTCCATTAAAAATCGAAGAAAGGCCATCCTATAAGACGAAGATTTTTATATTAAAGGGATTCATTTCAATGACAAAAGGATCATTTAACATTAAAAGAATTTCAATCGTCATTTCGAATGGCATTGTGACGTTAGGTAAATTTGAATGTTAGTCCATCTGCAGTTCCCATTGGCCGTATACCTATAGCTTCAGAAAATGTGTAAACTTAATATTCTCGACGAAGTCGAAGAATATAGCGATCGATTTTTTCATTGTCCCTTTTTCGACGTAGCCTAATATATATGCGCACAGAGTCACGTAGATGGATAGATAGATACGACGGATCTGTCACCACAATCCTGTCGTCGTTCTCTCGTTTCACGCCCCGGCTGATTAATTGAAGCTCTGTACTTGCGCTCGCCGTAAGCTCAAAGTCGTCTCTATTCGCCAACCCGTAATAGATATGTCAAAAGCAGGCCAAACATGCTCATGATAATATGCTTATCCTTCTCGATTCGACGGGGCACCTGACATCTCCGCAACCCAAGCGCTATATTTTGCGCGACGATTATTACCCATCAGTCCGCGAAATCATTTTTCTATTACCCTTGATCCATTTGTTATCGTCAAGTACAGTTAATACCGTAGAAGCAAGGAGTTGCCGAAAGCTTCGGTCTTAATATCAATCTTGAAATCTTATGTCGTCGAATACATGTATATATATATAGAGAGAGAGAAAGAGACGCGAGGAACTTCTCGCGACAATCAATTTCGGTGCAAATGTTTGGCTTCTATTGTTGCTATAAGCTAAAGTTTAGATAAGGCGAAGGAAGCTAATTCAAAATACTAGCTTAAATGAACCGAAGATTCACCTGTTATTTCTGGGTCATGGAATATGTAGTACGTATGATTTTAGGATGTTAGATTATTTGTATTTGTACGCGCTTGATTTAATAGTAGAACAAACACTTTATATGAAAGTTTATAATGAAATTCGACGATCGTTTTAGTCATAATGATATTATGTTATATTGGCTTTTTTTCAAGGGATTGTGGATGTAAAATGAATAGTTTGTTTCTGTGATATCTCCTATCCTATTTTAGATAGGACACAATTAATAATGTTAGTGATTATTAGAATGTTTGTTTGAGTTGTCATGGCAATCAGGTGAATCTGGTTGTGAATTTTTTTTACATTGGATTTAATCATTGCTAGATTATCCAATACATATCTCAGATACCTTATATGAAGGTTAATCGGTTTAATATGATGAGGTGTACCAAGTATTATCGGCTTAGTCTTACTATAATTAATTGATAATCTATGATCCATGCTATTTGGATGCATGTGGGCAAACATACCATAATCTATGATGTACAATGCTGTACGTCTGTCAGGAGAAAAACTTACACATTATCTTAAAACAGAAATCGTTCTACACCGAAATCGTCTATGAAGATTGAGGGATATTTTGAACATTGTTAGTTTTTTCACCTTTTCATATATTTGTTTATAATAGTAGATTGAAAATTTTGGTAAAACATTGAACAAATTGGACATTTAGTTTGTCGGCAAAATTGATATCATACGTTTATCGCCAATAATTTTCTGAAAAAGTTGTTTGTTAATGTTTAATACTCTGAATTCACGACATTGAAGTCACACGTGTCAGATAAATTCATATCAGAAATAATTTTGGCAATGCGCACTAAATTTTTTATGGCATTCAGAGCGATAAGGTATTTCATTCATTTATTTGATACGATAATTCATTAATCTTGATAAATATTTATGATGTCATATTGTTTTGCATTATAATTGATTTCGTAATGCTGTTCTGTTTAATTCCCAGTTCACTTCATCGTGATTTACATTCGCTATACATTTTTCGAATAAATGCACTCGCGCAAACAAGCGCACTCAAATTTTCGCGTTAATTCAATTAACGTTGAATTATTCAGTCGAGAATTGTCAGCGAATACTGGATGAGACATTGGCATATGCCCGAATATGCATGGTTATTTGTAGCGTCAACAAATCTTTGCTTCCGAAGAATATATGGGAATTGTTAATGGCCGATTTGAAATTTATCTTATCTAGTTCTTTTGAACCGAATCACGGGCTTTCTATTGACTTCCGTTCTACTTCCTTTCGCGTTCCTACTCGTTAAATCGACGCCGGGAGAAACGAATATCCGAATATCGTACGAAATGTGGGATATTTTCTGAACCGCAATTCTTTAGTAAAATGTACTAAAATATTCTCGAATATTTCAAGTCGCATTGGTAAATCATATATGGTTGAAATACAATCGTGCTTTTCATTTCACGTTAAACATGGATCCATTAAATTGGAGCTACTTTCGTTTCGTCTGTCTGAGTCATTGATGCACAACATTCAACTTGTTTTAAATATAATATATTTAAAAGCGAATTTAAGAATTTTTATTCACATCGTATGCATTTGAAATACATTTAAGATATAAATGAATTAAATTTTTTAATTCATGAAAATGTATGTACTCGAGTGTCTCCGTGAAATACTTGATAAGAGAAACTCATTGACTGCAAAATATTTCCGTAAATCTATTTGCAACATTGTTCCAAAGGTTACGTTAAGATAATAATTTGGAATTCAAATAGGGGCACTAGAGTGATACTTGGTGATCACGAGCAATTGAAAGCACTTGAGCTCGTAATAATTATTATTATCAACAAATATCTTTGATGAGAAAATAAGAAGAATTGGTAAACGACTTACTGAAAAATTTACTTTTTTAATACATTTATGTATTATTATTATCATCATGGAATTTGAAATAAAGGTATACGATTTGAAATATGCGACAAGTGGAAAGAAAATGTTGTCATTATTTTTCATTTTGCAAAATATGTGAAATTGTGACATTGCCAAATTATTAACATTGCTTTGAAAGAGCATAAAATGCAGAAAATCCTTTTTTGAATGGTATACAGAGTTTGATACAAACACACTGCAATGAATTCAACAAAAAAATGTTATGAAAGATTAATTATAAAATGATTACTGTGTTAGTTAAATTTTAAGTACTTCGTACTTCATATATATTCCCAAAGAGTATTAGAATATTCTATGTTGATTGCCTCCAAATACATTAACGTGTTAGCTAAAATCATGAAAATAGTATAAATTTCATGTAATATATAGATGAAACATTTTCAGCATTTGAAAATGTATTAAGTCTGAATTTCTTGACGTTATATGAATATTACAGCTCAATCGACATTCGTGTTTGCTACCCATTTATCAAACTCTGTCTGCATGGTCTACAATTATATTAATTGTATTGTATTATTATCTTATTACATTAAATTGCTCAATTTATGTGCTTTTTGTACTTTGTATAGATTCACTTTTAACCAAATATTACGTGTATTATTTATTTGATCGTTAATGTATTCTTTGTAAATATTAAGTTTCAATGTAATATATGTAAAAGGCAATTAATTATCCAAATTAATCATTATAAGCTAGTCATGTAATATTAATATTACAGACGAATATTTGTCAGATAAATCTATTACATTTTATTGAAAAGTACGGCCCTTTCAAGTATCATTTGTAAACGGTTACTTTTAGCTTATGTTGATGTACTTATTTGTGAAAGAAAAAGAATTGTAATATGTTAATTTAGAGGATTACAATTATAACATTTGCAAATCCTGAATAAACGTAGCTATATAATTAATGTAGTTAGAGTTAATGCTTCATTGATTCTGTTATTTTAAATGCCGTTGTCTGGAGCATACAAATGTCACTTTAGCGTTTCTTTCCAACGGTTACCACTATTGAATTTATTTGAATTTTCATTTCCTTTGAATTCAAACATTTATTTAAACGTTTAAATTTAAAGAAATTAAATTTTCAATAATTTTTAACTTATTGGTTTAGAAAAATTTATTGTTGTAACACAGTCAAAACAACAGATTGACTAGTTCAGACAGCATTAAAATTTCTGCTCAGGTATATGTGGAGAATATAAGTTTCAGGACAATTATAACACATCCACATAAATGAGACTAATCCACGTTGCAGTAATAAAAAACTTTCACTGAGATATGTTCGCATTACGAGAACAAGTGTTTCAGTTCGTATATCCTTGTTTAAGTTGTTTTAAACGGAGATTATATCTTACGGACACAGTAAATTGAGGAACACTATTAGCCCTTGTCCTACCGTTTGCTTATCTAACAATAATTAATTACCATCGTACCATCAACTGATTTATAAACTATCTTGAAACTTATCTTCGAACACAAATGCCATTGTCTTTGTCAAAGCGTAACACTCAATCATCAAAATAACTCACGATTGATAAATCCGAAAGTATCAATTGGACGATTGACCAAAACAATGCCGAGAATGATAAAAACGCGAATCCGATGGTATCCCATGTTTGTTCCCTACTTAGTGAATTCCTGGCCGGTGAGCACGGTTATGATGGCGAAGGAAAAATGTCACGAATGTTCGGCATCCATCGATGCTTTATATGTGGTGAGCTGTTTAGCCTCATCTCCCACTCGCGAATTCGTATCAGAAGCGCGTCGCGAATATTATCAAAATGTTCTAATGTACCTTCGAAAGCGTCATAACCCGCAGACGATGAGATAACGAACGTGCCCAAGGAAGTTGTGCGGAAAGATCGTCTGTTTGGAGGTAAGCCAATAAGAGCGATAACGACAATCGACGACCCTGCCACGAGCTTGTAACTGTCAAAATAAAACGACGCAATTCACGAATTCGACGGCCAGAACCAACAGGCTATATCGTTCGTTCAGTTTCCAAGATAAAGAATCAACATTTCATTTTATTTCTATCATTTTACTACGAAAAAGATTCTGATTAATGAACATCCAGATACGCCTTCGGAATAGATTCTCGTTATTGATTAATATTTCCACTTTTAAGACACCGCATTATTTGGCAAAGATTTTGGTAAACTTTTCGATAATATTACTGATAAGGAATTTACTCCCATTGTCTGATTTTCGATAAATTTACTTGTGTCCGATTCGATATTTGTTTGTACTTTAACACTGATCAATACAGTCCTTTATTATCTAGACAATTTTTAATACTTTATCTTTAACAAAGATAAATGTCGACGATGTAACATTTTGTTATAAAATCTTTAACCTTTATCTCCGGATTCTCTCTGCAACGATTAAAATGCAATACGCGATTTATGATTTTTTTGCTTTTGAATAATTGAAATTCTGATGTATCTTTAAATTATGGTAAACTGGTTTGAATTGTTTTAAAATTATTGACACGTTCTTATCATTTCTCACTCACGTAATCGATTCAAGGGCAGAGGGTAATCCGATCGAAAAATGTTTCGGTTATTCAACGAGGTAACCACTCGACGATTCTCATCCGATCACCTTGTTCCACTGAGCCCGTATGATATTGACCTTAGCAGCGAAGGTGCGTCAATACAATGGTTCCGCTCGTTCATGTCAAATATATTGTTAACAATGTTGATAAGATTTACAACGTTACAGCTCAAGTAAGGAAGCATTATGTGATTGCATTATCAGTTAACTTATTCAAATAAGTGAGCGATCATAAAATTCTCTTTGGCACCGGTCAATGACGGTAACGTAACTTTGAATAGTTCGTGATAAAATATATTGTCTTTTTTTTTCTAAAAATAATTTTTGAAAAAGTGTCGAAGAATATTTATTTTTTATGCAATCTTATTTTAAATGATAAATCTTCTTTCTTCTTGTATTCAGAGAATTTATATAATAATAATTATATTCCTTTTGTAATATCATCGACTATTTGATATTATCTTTAACAACTGTAATTGGCAAAAGTAGGTTTATTATTATTACTGAAACCAAGGTTTCTAGTGTTACAAATATTATCTGGGTTATCGGTGGTATTAGATTTGTCACTATTGATTACTGTTAATTAGTGGCGAAGCAAGCAGACTTGGAGATTAATGAATGCTTTGTAATTAAATGCGCAATCTAAAACTAGTATGATTCATATCAAGGCATCCTCCATTTCGAATAATCTCAGTGCCTGTGTCTTTAACAGCAAAATTCTACTTGGAGATTATTGTAACTATTTCAATTAAAGTATTAATATTTATTAATTGCAACAACGATTATATGTAAATTATATTTAATATGTTAACATTATTGACCTGAATTAATGCCTTGAAAATCAATAAAGTAAACATCAAAACATCTCTCTCAATCTAATTTTACGTTGTTTATTCGATTCTGAATATTAATCCTTTGATGCGAAAACATCCTCAATCTTCTGTAGAATTGGCTTAAGTATATTTGGGTTAGTGATTAATATATGAACATAATGGTTACATTATTCTCTCTCGTGTTAATAATACGAATCGTAAAATATTGATCTAAAAATGCGAAATTTTTTTGCATACTTTGTATACTTTATTTATCTCTCGAGTGAATTTAATAAGACAGAAACATAATGAAAGTATTTTCTGGCAATACGTTTGCAAAGTTTTACATATACTAAATTCTTCGGACCTTTGCCAAATATCTTCGGTTATTATGCCTAATAAAACATATTCGTTAATGCAAGTGAAATTTAAGCGTTACCATTCTCGTAAGAAACTTTGACGATGTTATATTTTACATTCATTAATTAATAATTAATGTGTTTTTCTGAAAGTATCAGAATCGAAATATCTTTTAGTTAAATTCTGAATTATTGTAATATTTGTCTTTAATTTTTACCGATCAATATTATTATTATTCGTTCCATTTATCGTTAAGAAATAATGACGACAATAATAATATAATGATGCAAAAGTAAAAAAAAGCAAAGTTTGTGTAAATTCAATCCATTTGTCGCAACAGTTTCTGACTATTCATATTTCAGCAACATAAGGTTGCTAACTCATCAAAATTATCCGCTGGCAGATAAATTACTCTCTTTTATTATAGCTTCAAAAACTTTCGCAATGTTAAGATAATTTGATATTTTGTCTTAACCATATATCTCCATTGTTTTCGTATATCTGTTTCCAAATACTTTTGATTGTGTGAGCGTGTTCATATCTGAGATGTATGTATGTATATGCACGTATTATACATACACACACGCACACGTATATAGATATATAGTATAAAGCTACACTTCTAGGGTTCGTAATCCCTGTTATACGACAAACTTTCCATCACCTCTCGTCTCGGAACAACACTGCAAACTTGCCGAGACTATAGTCGAATAACGCGAATTCGTCGTGCCATCATTTCTTGTTCGGATTAAATTGTAAAAGTTGCTACGCGTCCGAAAAGTTGGCTCCCCGATATCGATGGCGACTGCGATCGCGAATATGGCGCTTCATCGAAACTCCTCGAATTGGACTTTGGCCTTCCAAAAGATCGAGGTTCAACTTATTGCCAGAAGCCAATCACGAACCGATTCACAGCAGATAAAATTGAATTTCAGCGGAGTCGTCGGCAACGGTAGACTGTAATACATAGTACGGCGCGCGTCACGCGGGATTTTTCCTGTTTTCCATTTCCGACATTCGACGCGGACGTCTCGAATGAAAATTCCTTTTCGCATTTGCCGTGAAATTCATTCGAAGGGAATTTACCATGTTCGATGCTGCGGCCCGCGAGGGAAGATCGAGTGAGAATTTTCAATTACTTGCTCGTGTATTCATTTCGATGTGTATACACACTTTCCAAGCGCTTCCTTTGCCAGAGGAAAAATCATATTGCAAAGCAACACTTTACTTCAAATGCGTCGCCCGGCCTCTTACTCGCGAAACGTATTATAATACCACTTATATTACTCGACACCGTGCGACCATTTCGTTTATTATTTTTCCCCGGCGTATTCCTACTCTCTTCCTCCAAATGGCGTGTAATTTGAATTCTCAAAACTTATATAATTGAAAATTAAATATTATTCCGAGTAATTTTCTTTTCTTTTTCTTTTCTTTTGATCCAACTGCTTTAACTCAATCCCTTGTACTTCTGTTTTCGCAATAAGATTATTTTCATCGTCCCGTCATGTGTTTTGCCGAGTTTCGTGTTGGTCATGTTTTCATAGCAGCCAGTTTAGCTATAACAATGGCCGAACAAAGAGTAAACACCAAGTTCTTCATCTTAGAGAGCGAGCGGCGAAACCTTGCGACAGTCAACTAGTCCTCTGTTTCAAGAAAAAAAAAAAAAAAAAAAAAAGTTTAGCTGACGCATTCAAGCATATTTCAGTTGTTGCGACTCTACGGGCGAAGCTAAATCGGGCCAACAAAATGTTAACGCTGGAATAGCCGCTGGCACATTCTTGCGCCACTTGAAAATGATTGCACTTGCCATATTAGTACACTTGACCCCCTGCCGTGTAATGTGGTTTTGAGACTTTTATAACTTTAGTTCATCCATTACTTCATTTTAAAAAACTAGATTTAGAATATAACTACGCGGCACGAAAAGTTAGAAAAGTTCTGTTTTACTTGGCGAAATAAACTTGGCGTAATTTCAAACGCTAGTTTTTAATTATTTTAAGTACTTTTTAAAGTATAAAAAAATTAATGAAATTGGGTATTGACACTTTAAAGTATCTCCTTATTTAAATGCAAATACAGAAGCCGGGAAGATAATAAAATTTGCGGCAATAAACGGCAGACTAGAAACACTTTCCCTTTATCAATTGATTCTTACAAGTAGAATATTTGTTGAATGCTACAGAACGACTGCGATAAGTACTGCAATGCCAAACACATAAATTCCAAGCACAGTTCAGATATGACCTAGTCCTCCTGGCCTAAAAAATCGATAATATGGCATTCGAGTTCGTTCGGTCAATGTCTAGGTAAAATCATTGCGAAATATTAAAACGACTCTAACAAAAAAAAAAAAAAAAAGTTCCTTTTATCCTTTCTAAAGTTATTTCTAATTAAATCTGAAACGTACACCGTCAGAATCTTTCGGGCATTGTTAAATTCTCAAAGGCAGATTTGAAAGTTAAATTTTTTTCCCTTAAGAAATTAATGAACGATCATTAACAAAAGCCGACTGGAAATAAGAAAAATAATAATTTGCATGCGATGTAACTGTACGAAGTCTTAACTAAAATCCCTAGCCGGGGTATCTCGGCTTCTTACGACAGGTGCGTCCCGACGGATGTGAAAAATAAATAAATGACGAGCGATTCCCGGTGGCTTGGGAAAACAGTTTCTGTGCAGATAGTGGAAGAGTTATGGCTTCCACGAAAGAAGGAGCCGAAGGGATCCGAGGAGCGTCTCGACCCAGGGACTTCCCAGGCACGACTCCGTAATTTTTACTCTTCCTCTTTATTCCTATAAAAGTTAAGAGTAATTTACTGTACGAACTGACTAAGAAGGAAAGCCGAGCGAACTTCTGTACAGTTAACAAAGGATGTATATTAATATTTATTTCTTAATTAATAAATACCCAATTAATTTTAACGATGATTTAACATTTACTTTGGGATTCAATCTTTTCATTTCCATTTATTATCTTTAAAAAACAAAAAAAGCAATTGAACCGGTTAAAAGATTTTCTTCGAACAAATAAATCCAAATCAATAGTTAATTGTGAAATAACCGATAACACCAACAAAATGATCAAGTGGAGAGCCTTTGTTCGTGAAAAACCGAAAGCAAAAAATCACATTTAAATTGGCAACATGACGTGCCTCAAATCAGAACTTCTGTAATTCATAGCGCGGTTGTGCGATGGGCAATAATCGCGCAATAAATGTTATCGCTCGGCCTGCACATTACGGTCTCGACGTGTTTTGTTTTTCAGGTACGTTCACGTTCACGTTCATGCATAAAACGGGAAGCTTCTCCACGGTCAATTCCCCGTTGTATTATCCAACCGCGAAAAGTGCCGCTGCTGCCATTAATCCAATTGAACGACCACGGCCCTCAGCCCTCTTGGTCAGCGGGGATCCATTATGTATTAGCAGGATCGTTCTGTCTGTTACATACGTATCTCGACTTGGATTTCAGTTCACATTGTTCAGCATGCGCCTCATACATACGTTTGTCTACACTCTTTTGCGCTTTACGGTGCTTCTGGATCGCATTAAAATTGTACAATGCGCATCTCCAGGAATAAAGTCAATGCCGGTTAATTATGCGTCTGAGGTTTCTCAACTAAGTACGCGATCTTCCATCAATTATTCATATTTCCTCGTGAAGGGATAACTTACATTTTATACGACAATTTGACAATGGCGTTAATTTACTCGATATATTATAAAAAATAAAATAAAAAAAAAAAGGAATTCTGTTTTAGAATAATATGTTCTGAATATATTATCCATAATCCTTTGCTTGTAAGCGTTTATTCGGGTATAAATATGATTCAACCGTCTATAAAAGATTTCTGCGAAAACCCAAGGGTTGTAATAAAACAATATTTACCTCTCTCTTTAATTTGAAATTTCATGATTCAAAAATGAAGATTTACACGTAAATCACTTATCCTTTTATAACGGTGAAAAATTTTTATATTTGATTTTACTTTTATGATGTTTATTTAAAAAATATATCTCTCTCGTGAAAGGTATGATCCTTTAATAAAACCGACTGAATTCTTCAGAGCAGATGTGAAATTATAATGTAAAAGCATCGATTAATGTGTAGCTGAGTATAACACGTGGTATAATTCCGTAGTTTTGATGTGACAAACAAATAACGAAAACAAATAAGGAAGACGAGAGAAAAGACAAATAATGTAATGTTCCCACATATAAAATTCAAATTTTCACCCCGTAGTCTAGCTTTGACAAAGACGCACGCATGAAATTTATGTAAATTTTAACGGAATAACTTTGGGACAGGCTACGGCGTACACATAATGTATTATACATACTATGGAAATGTTGCATGATGGCGAAAAAAGATAATTGTGTTATAGTTCAATTTCAGTTAAATCTAGATGATGTCCTGTATAATAAAGTTATTGCATGTTCCGACCATTATAATATCGAACATATAGAATCCATTTATATAAGAGAAATTCGCTGCATCTTGGTACTTACCTTATGTTTCGTAGCGCACCACTCGGATATTCCGTGGAAAGCTGTAAACATTTTCAAAGCACTGTAAGCAATTTTCAAAACAATTTTATTTCTTTTTAACATACTGAAGAAATATTTTTACCTAGCGTGGGGCTTTCTAAAAATTGCTACATTATTTGTTATTGTGGTACAATGGTTGGAAAAGCTTTTTTTTTTTTTTTTTTACT
>JABFQA010001712.1:0-12917 GCA_022817065.1 Probaryconus sp. ZL-2020 | reverse complement strand
CGAATGTAAAATATGCGTTTCAAAACTTTAAAATCTCAAAGGTTGATGTAAAATAGACACAAACCCTTAGGGAAATAAAAGGAAAAAAAAAAAAAGGAGAAAGGAGAAAGGAAGTCCATAACTTTGCGAAAACATTACGAATCGGAATGTCGCGGTTTAATTGATATCGAAACCGTATTTCTGAAGCTGAATTCACGTGAAATTCGAAATTGCTTTCCGCAAAAATAATGCGCCGGTGAAAATAAAACGACGTCGTTCGGCGGTCTAAATTTAGAACACGACTGTTAGTACTGAACTGTAAAGACATCATAATGCGAATTTTTAGTGGTGGGCATTTGTGAAACGTGAGTCATTAATGAGACACGTTGTTAGACGGGTCAATCCAAGGTCGACAGGTGCAATAGGAACGTATATAAAACAGGTTGTATCGTACTAAATGATTTCATGAATGCTAAATCAAAACACGGTTACACCAACAAAACACGATACTATTTGCGAGAAGAAATTCCGGATGGTTCAGAGAACTGTCTCTCAATCTCTTGGATTCTTCATTTAAATTTTCAATTTTTTATACTAGTCGTTTACAAATTGATTCGAATCGTCTACTTCAATTAGGTTTTAAAAATGACCTTTTTTTGGAGGGTAATAAAAAATTGGTTCCAGTAGAACTTTAATATTGATTTATTGATAGCTGTGAATTTATATAACAGATGTTTGGAATGACTGATATATATATATTTGTGAAAGAATTTTTGCATTATACCGAAAGAAGAATTTTTTGGTTGAAAATAATATATTTAAAAGCGCATAAATCCATTTGCGAAATGAACTTAAAAAATCTGGATTCCACATGCAAAGTGTGTTTTACCATTGGTACTTTTAAATGATGGTGCTTCGGTAATAAATTTCCTGGATAGCAACAGGGATAAAAAAAAGGTGGAACTGAAGTTGAAAATTCGTTACATAAACAAACATTTCAATTTCACTGATGATTAATTTTCCCTAACGATTTCCGACTGACGATGAAAAGAACGGTGCGAGACCTTATTTTCAAATTCGACGATTTCAGATAATAAAATTGAGCAGTCGAAAAAATCCATTGATGCAATTGATTAAAAATGACTAAAATCAATAGCCGCCACTAAGGAAGGCAATTGAATCGTTCGATTTTAAAAATAACATTTGCATATTCGCTAGTCATGAATATTTCATGAAGGGTTGTAATATATTTTTTTTATTTTATTTTTGAAAATAAATTCCACGGGGATGAATAAACGAAAATATATTTCGCTTTGCAAATGAGCGGTGAAGGATTGATAAAATAATATGAAAAGCTGAATTAAGTGGCGGGATATATATCTTATTCATTCATGAGAAATTGGATATTAAAGCAGCGCCGAATGTAACAAACTAGCGAATCGTTGCTATTGAGAAATATGCTGACCTTCTATCTATAGCAATGATTGCTGCTGTTACGGTCACTGCTTCAACAGTATGGGCTACATTTTTCTCTCTTTCTCTCTCTCTCTCTCTCTCTCTCTCTCTCTCTCTCTCTCTCTCTCTCTCTCTCTCTCTCTCTCTCTCTCTGCGTGAATGTGTGGGTGCTTAAAAGATTTTAAATTTCCCGCGGAATATTACTACTCTTATGAGGAGGTTGCAGAGAGTTTTATGAAATCCGTAATGGAACCCTATTGAGACCTCGATTTTTTTCGCGCAACTCTGCAATTGTTTCCAATCCGATTCAATAGGTCTACTGAATTTTTAACAATGGTCTCAATGCGAACAGTTAAAAAGAATATTTAATAGGTTGGAATTGCATTTCCAACGCTAACGATCTATCCATTATTAAATTTCCTTAAAATTTCTCCTTTAAACATATTCTGAGAAAGCGTAATCCGAAGTTTCTGACACGCTGGCCCCGTCGTGACCCTTATTAAATTTTTCTAAGTAGGCTTACAAAATACCATTAACGCGTGACTAATGAAATTGACCAAGACCGATCGATTGAGTGACATTGAAGAAGAACGTCAATGCCTTTGACTGCCTTTTCAAGAACAGTTGGCTATCGATAAGCGTACTGCCATTCGATCGTAACGTGCACTTATTTCCGGTAATGGTCCTGTTTTTGTCCTTCACCCTCACCGCTCGGCTTCACTTACCAAGAAATTGCAGGTGTGCGTTAACTCGTGCATGAGAATATACGATTGTCGCCAGCTGCGTATTGAATTTAAATCATACTCGCAAAAATTGAATTTTAATTTGCTAAAGATTTTCTAATAGCCGATGCATTTCTGACCAGTGATTCTGCGAGCATTTTTTTGACGTTTAATTGCACGCCGGTAGCATCCAAAACATGTTATTTGTTCACTTTTAATTACAGCGTTCGAGACTGTTAATTCAACTTTTATATAACGTTTATTCAATTAAAGTGAAATGCAAAAGATCACAGCAGCATTGCAGATGACTGACATTATTTATTTTTTCTAATTACGAATAGAGATTAAAATTTGTTTGAAAAAGAAAACATATATATATTTATACATTTTTTGATAAACAAAAAATTCTTTTTATTTGCTTGATCAATTGGCAGACGTAAGAAGACAGAATACAATCGTATTTATTAAGAAATGAATTTGTGAAGAGTTTGTGGTAACCGATGTTTCTATTTAAGTTAATGCACCTAATGTCTATGAAAATTATAGATTAATGATAGCTCATCAGCTGCTACTGTATAACGACAGAGAAACCAAAGAGTAACGAAGTAAAGAACATCTATCTGTTCGTGAGATCGAAATGAGGGTATGCACTAGGTATTTGGTGCACGGTACGAGGGACATGGAGAATGCAGTAATGACAGGAAAACGTACAGTCGAACAGATATACTCGGTTGGATAGGTAGCGAGCAGAGAAGAAGGGATCTCTCATTTGGTGATCTTTTTGCTTTGTGCCCGTCTGTCCATGTACCCGCCTGCCTCGTACCTCAAGCCGAGCATTTTAAGCTCTCAAAGCTCTCCTTTGCGACAGACTCGATAGACACTGCGGATCCTACATATCATACATCAAGCATAAATGAGACAAAACACGTTACGAGACAGTGGCTAAAATGAAACGGAATCGTTTTTATGACGAGCTCAATGTTTGATAAGAATTCTCCACTACTATTTATAAATATTTCAGTTTTTAGTTTAACAAGCAGTTTTTATTCTTGCTTATTCAAACCTAGACAAGACAAAACTAACAGTTTTCAAGCTTCAGTAGAAATTTCGTTAGATTTTAATGTGCATTACAAATTTAACAACAAAACATTTCTATTTCCGATTGTAAAAGAAATTTTTATATATATGATAAAAAGTAGGGGAAAAAAAATCACAGACTTGCGGAACGGTATCGTGCATGAACGGTCAGACAGGTATGGTGATTAGAATTGTTCGACGATTCGGATCAGTGACCAAGATTGTCCACGCGTGGAAGAATCAGCTGCTCGCAGCACGCAATTTCATTACGATTGCTTAAGGACCCTCACATATATAATTAGTTACCATCTTATTCAATTACCTATCCAAGGATTGTTGCCTTCATTTTCTCATGATGATTCATAACTGTTCACCTAATCACGAAACCCAGCTCGCCTTCGATGAATATTTATTCCTACCTCTTGGAACAATGTAGCAACATCGCACCCAATAAAAATTAAAACAATTACATTAACATAAATCTCCATGTGAATTCAAACATTTCAATAAACGTCAAATTGCTTAGGCTTTGAAAATCAGGGGAATAAATAAAATAATATTAATAATGAATGTAAGTAAGGGTAGCATCGCATTGGAAGCTAATGTACATTGTCTATCAAAAGTTTTTACACAAAAACAAAACAGGGAGAAAAACACCTGCTTCTTACGTTCAGACGGAGTTTTATGACGATTTTAGAAGTCAGGTGTACGAGAGATTTGTAAGAAAGGGGAAAAGACACTTTTTTTAACGCTGTGCAGGTTTTGTCTCTTGTTTCTTATTTTCCATAATTGTATTCTAAAAATGGATATTACAAAAAAATGTTAATTCTTTTGTATTTGAAATTTATTGCTGATTAAAGAAGAAAAAGAAAGGAAAAAAAAGGCATAAAAATTGAAGCAACCGAGAATCGGTCGAGTGTTGTGCACTTTTGAGTTGTACTGTAATACATCGTCGACAATTAGTCTTTGCTAAGTTTATACGACGCACTGTCTTATTTTTCCGTAATTTATGATCGCGATGCGCGCACTATCGTGCAGATAGTGATTTAATTCGAGGAAAATGTAACAGGCATGTGTGGTAAACAGGGTATTATGTTTTAATAGTTTCCGGACTTTGTGGCGTCCCCTAACGCTTTTTATTCAGGGCGTTCGAATTATCCTTCGACGGTGTCAGCTACGCGTAACGAAAAACTGAGCTTCGCGCGCCGAGAAAACACGAATTATCACGAGCATCGAAATATAAATATCCTGTAATTTCCCGGGGGCAATGTGCATGAAGGAGTCGCTCGTGACGGCGTAAGATGCCATCGCCGAGCCCTTCTTTCTTATGGAGTTTATTTTCATTTCGTTACTTCCTTTCGATTATCTCGCGCCATCCTCTATTAATCAGGCCGACAGTCACAGTCCGGCCTTAATGACGTGAGCACGTCGCTCGCCTTTGCAATGAGATCGTCCATAAAGATGACCCAACGACGTCCGATTCCTCTACGAAATCATGAACGCCTGAGATAACCGAAGGAGGAATAAGAATGAATTGCGATAGGAGCGTTAAATAAAATCTTTAAGGACTTTTAATTAAGACTGGGAGCCCGTGCGATTGCCTCGGATTACATTAGCGCGAATGCCTCCGCTCCGATTGTTATCGCCTTCGATTTGCATGGAGCCATGTCATAAATGTTCTAGTTCACCGCTTTATTGCGACATTTAGAAAAAAAAAAAAAAAAACAAACCACTCACACTATCTCTTCTAAATATATAACTTGAAACTTCATTGCCATTTATTTGCGACTCTTAAATTTTACCTCTATCTCTAATAACGTAATTGATATTATGTATATTAAAATAATAGAACGCGTTTTATCGGTCCTCGATCTTGGTCCCTTATTCGCTATCAATCGATAATCACATAGTTTCCAACTTTTAATATTTGTCTGCGCCTTTTCTGTTTGTAATAAATAAATGTTAAAGAAATGGAATATTTTTTTCAAATTAAGTGATGATTACCACTTTGAAATGTTTTTATTAATGTGAATGAAACAAAAGCTAACCAAACAATGTAAAAATTCGCAGTTTACTCGTCAGAAAAGAAATAAAGACTAGATTAGCAAAATATGCGAACGAATTTTTTCGGATTAATATATTTTAGTTACTATATCGCGTAACGGTGATGCTGATTTAACGAAATATGTTGGTGGCATGAATATTTCTTCTTATAGAAGAACGACGAACGCTCCGGAGAGATAATAATACAAAAAGCATACGAATTCTCGAATTAACAAAACGCAGAAGCATATATTGCACGTAAATCCGTTATTTGTTTTTAATTGAGATTTAAAACTATGAATTCGTCCGGAATTTCTTAGTCAAGCCGGCGCAATATAAATGTAATATTAATCTATGAGAGCACGTTGATATGTTAATAACTTCTGCATATTGTTGGTAATGGATGGTAAGATTAGTTCAAGTATATTATAAAAAATACAATGCTATTTCGTTCGCCGTATATTATCACTTACATGATTAACAAATTTTTTTCCCCTTTTACAATTATATTTATAAAAGGAGAATCTTTTTTTTTTTTCTTTGACAATCTCCTGTTTGTATTATTAAAATATTTGTTAGAAAAAAGAACAAGAACAAATTGAAATAACGTTGTTGTGGGGAAAAAAAAAAGAGGAAAGTAAAATTGAGAGAATAAGATACGCAATAGTTGGACGAACGTCCAGATGCGTGAGATCCCGAAGGAACGAAAAGTCTAAGGTGGTCGATCGTTCTCTCGTAGCGGGTATTAAGAACGTCGAGCAAACGAAGCTATAGACAGTCATATCCGGCGGGCACCGGCAATTAATAACTCGGCAGGGCCTATTAATGCCATTGTTCAGAGACGCGTGACGAAATTACGAATGTGTTGGTGCCTGTGTGCGTACACACGTCCCATCCCATCCCAATCGCACCGAACGAGGCTCACGGACAGGTGCTGCTACTTCGTGCTGCACGATGTTAATCACACCGACGGATCTGTCGATCAATGTTCGGTGAAACGTAACAAAAGCTCCAACGGAATGTTAAAGAATACGAGGCTCACAATCGATACGGACATCAGTCTTACTTCTGACTGATTTTAGATTCAGTAAATAATGACGACTAATTGTAGAATAATTCGTGATTGGTGAGGCACATTGGAGAAGAAATAGAAAGCACCGAGCATTTTGAAGCATGGTTCGATTTTAAGAATGTATCGAAACAAATGGAACTTATCGAGTACTGTGTAATGAATGATTATAAAACTGTTCATTGAATGACATTTTATAATTTTCATTTTTTTTTATTGATGAAATTCATGACTTTTTAATTTAGCTTCTGTGCAAAGGAACATTGCTGTAAGATAATAAACAATAAATAATATATTATTTATCATGGAAGCCTATGGATTTGAAAGGTTTATTCTTCATTTAAGAATGGATCAATGCAATGTCTTTTGTTGTTCCGAACAACACCGTTACACGCATAAATTTTTCTGCGTGTATGAAAACGTAGTTTAGTAGTTCAGAAACTCAATTATCAGAAATAAAATAATTTAATATAACACTTCATTTTTTAACGTATAATTTTTTACGTATCAAAATTTTTAATTTTTTCAAGACATTATTCCAGATAGATCAGAAGGTTCTAATTGTTTTATGGAAGAAATTTGCAATTTATAAGCTAGTCTCAATAATTTCAATACGGAACACCGAAACGCTCAGGCAAACCTCGAACGACTGGAGCGAAACAATCTGCTGTTACACAGCTTATTCATATCGATACGATGGTCGCAGCCGTGAAATTTATTAATCGACAAGAATACACCATGAGCCAGAATGGTGCGAAGTTAATAAACCGATAACGACGTCACGCTAATTTCCTTGTAGCATTTCGTCGGATTCTTAAAATCCGCATTTTTAACTCGCAAATGAAATCGTTAATTTATGCTCGTCAATTTTGCGTGCGTTAATATTCAAGTGAATAATAAAATATTAGTTGTGTTCTTATTTTCAGGACGGTTTGACGTATTCGTGTTGTGAATTTGGAATATTTTGAAAAGCATATTTCATTTGGAACGGTTGTAATTATGTCGATTCAACAACAGTCGGTTGAAATTATATATTCAAAAGTTTCCGCTTAGTTCATTGCGCTCTTATTATTCCAGTCGATACACTATCTATTTAGTATATCAGAATAAGAAGTCTGTTTGAACATTTAGAAAAGGATAGACACAGTCGTTTGTACGTTTCAATTATGACGAAGCCGAAAAAGGTTTTGATCAATGGTAAAACTTTGTTGTAAAACTCATAGACAAAGTTATTAAATTTTTGCAGAACAATAACAATCATATTCATCAAAATAATCTAGAATTCTGATATTTACAATGAAACTTGTTGAAATAAGAAAAAGATTTTCTTATCACACATCTACAGAATAACAAATTTTTCCTAAATAATATACTTCACTTTTTGAGGAAGGAAAAGATAATTTACAGAAACAAGTTAAATACAAATACCTCCCGCCCCAAAAAAAAAAAAAATAAAAAAAGCCCTTAGAACATGTTAAATAAAACGATCCGTAACTTCCGTTCTCACTGTAAATCTCTTTGCGAAGATTACGATTTGAGGTAGCAACCAATAAATCTCGAAAGTAGCGTCCGAATCAAACGCGTGGCTACTAAGAAGCTTATGGCTTGGCTCCTTCAGTTCCCATCGAAATTCCCGGTGCAACAAAACTCGAATTGAAGTTATTTACATATCAGGCGATGGTGCTATATTCGAATTACCATATTCCTCGTTACCTATAACGCGGATATACGTGCCAACGCATGTGAGGCTAAGAGATATAAGAGTATGGACAAGTTAAGGGCTCGAAGGGGGATGCTTCTTCACAGCATCGTTGGTCGATGCGGGAAAAGGGACGTACGAAAGCGGGAAAGGACGAAAGAGAGGAAGAGCTACGATAAACGTACCTGCGGATCGTATGACACGTACAAAAGAATGGGGTGATCCCGAGGCAATAGTGGTGCGCGCGGTGGCGGTAGTAATGATGACTGTTGGGATCCATGTTGGGCCAGGTGAAGGGACATCTCAAGGACGTCTCTGTTTTGCGATCGCACATCAGAAAAGGGTTGCGGATCGATGAACTGGATTAGCATAGTTCGCCGAGCTCTTAATGTCTGCGTTTTGAATATTTTAAGAATATGGGGTTACGTCCGATGAGAACGGAGCATCTCCGTTTATTGAGCACCTGTATGTTAATGACCTTTCGATCATTCCATCGGAAAATATCAACTTTTTATTGCGTGTTATATATCATCGAGATAAAGAATGAGTTTATAATGGACTCTGGGAAGTTCTGGGAAGTTTCCCAGAGTGATGGTTTTTTTTTTTGTTTTTCACATACTGTTACATGGATGGCAACATATGGTATTGATTGATCAATAGAAAACTTTTAGATTACAAAATTTATTAAAAACAATTTTTCTTTCTTTTTGCGTTAAACTGATTTTCATATGTTTTATCTAATTTTTTATATTGCTCTGTAATAAGTACATTTAAATCGATAATGGATTATAAAATTGAATAGCTACTTATCCTCCTGATTCATTGTGAAAAATATAACTGATATATAATATACCAATCAATGTGAATCAGACAAAATACGTAGAACGTTTGGAAATGATGATAAAACTGGCAGAAAAAAGTCAGCAGAAAATATAAAATATCAGTGATTCTCAATCTGATATTTAAGTACTGGTTAAAAAAGACGTATCTTGAATTTTCAAGTTCAAAGTTTGTATGCCTTTCATTATTAAATTATTAAAAATTATTTATTAAAATTGTATAAAATTTTATAGAATTGCATATCAAACCTTTGTTTTATCGCAGGATAATTTCATCCCCGGATTCATTGGCTTCGTTGGCTTTTCTAAAATTGCAACACACTCCCGAACACTCGCGAATTAAACAAAAATTAATAAAAAAAAGCACTACCGAACTTTTATTAATGCTCACGATGACATTCGATCGATGTCAGAGCAAATACTGAAATAGTATTTCGTTAGATCTGAAATTAATTGACCTTCAGATGCGTTAATATTATCGAGAAAAAAACTTTCTTGCGATGTTTTCTTTTTATTTACCTGCGGTCAGTTTCAAAAGGAAACAATTCTGTTTGCTTTCGTGATAATAAAATTATTTGAATGTAAATATATTTTTATGTTTTTATCTTTATTTTTATGATTTTTTTCTTTACTTGTGAATCACTGCTCATAGCTATCGTCTGCTAGCTATTTTCTGTTAATTTCATCATCATCGTTTGGAAGGATAAGTGATATGCATTCAAAACTGTCGCCTTCGATTCTGTATTGCAGAATTGGAAATATGAGAAGGCAAAGAATTTGACAATAGCGACAGGTACTAACACTTGAGATCTGAAGAAGAAAGATTTCAATGTTTGTAGGTAAGTTGTGAAAAGTTTTTTGTACACTATTCATTGTATTAATTTTGTGCACTTTATTAATTGCGTATTTATAAGTTTAATTTTATAATGAAACAATTGCAGTCTTAAATGCCATTAAAGCAATTCACCATTTATTTTAATTATGTTTCAATATTAATAATGAAAATAAAATGTTTGCAACAGTTTATAATGAAATACTTCTATTATTAATTGTCACATAATTTGTAACGCAGTGTTTGTAATTAAATATAAAACTTCACATGGAAGTTATTACAAACGTTCGTTCGTTCGTTTGTTTGTTTGTTTGTTTGTCTGAAATGTTATATTAATTAATTATTTGAATGTAATCTGATTCTATTGAAAAATACAATTACTCTGAATTTTGATATTCAACGTTAATTTCATGGGAAATGATGTCGTACAATGCACGCCGTAGTTTTATAAAATATAGTGCAGTTGCATATGTTAAGTTTATTAAAACTTGTCGGAACATCACTGACTGAAGTTACTATTACATTTACAGTTTGATTAAGTGCATGGAAAAATGATTAATTCTAGGACTCATTGTTCTGCGAGTCCACAAGAAATATATATACTTTATTTATTATAATAATTTCAGACGCTTATTAATTTATAGATTCTAATATATGCAAATTAAAGAGAGAGAGAGAGAAAAAAATGAATCTTGTAATTAAATGATTGTAAATTAATTATTAATTAATCAGCATTATATGCATTTCACTTAACAATAATTAAGGAATTAATAATTATCCTATTTAGAAATTATTATAATTGCAAAGAGGTGTAATTTTCTTCTGGGAATATTACCTACAAAGTTAAAGCTCTTGATGTTTTTTTTTTTTTTTTCACAAATTTCACTATTACACATCACTCCAAATGATCCTTAATAACCGCAAGCGATGACAAACACGATAAAAGAAAATTCAAAATCACACAATGACGTACAATCGTCGCATGACAATCAGCGGTTCGATCCAATCGACTGTTCGAGTGCTCTACGTGACACCGAAAGCAGCTTCTAAAAATCCATAGAAAAAACATATTAGACTTTCCACAAGGGAGAAAATGGCATTGTGCGTTCCCGCGAATAAAGGCATTAAGCGACGTCTTATCCTCTAATATATTATTATTCTTTTTTGAGAGGAGCTCTCTCGCTCACCCCTTTCGCTATAACCTTTCAATACACACGTATATTTATTTATATATCCGGATGAAAATGCAATAGACAGTGAGACAGCGATGGAGAATAAGATGATGGCAAAGGGCCCAGGAGAAAGGAGCAAAGAACCTTTGCTCTCGTTCGGTCCCCGATATCGCCTGCGCGAATGCACGGACGATGTAAATTTCTTCGTATGCAAATACGAAATAGGAGGTATGCAAATGTTAGGAACATGTGTTCGTCTTCGAACCCTTCTTCTGGCCTCCCCGGATTACAGGCACCCCACCCCCCGCCCCTTTTGAAGATGATCGGAATGCGACTACTTTGCATATCTTGGATATTTCCTCTCATTGTATCGGGACCATTGTGCCTCGAGTTCTCGCGTCCGGATGGGACGATCCTTCCGATCGTGGATGCAAACCATTAATCCGAATCTCCTTTGAATCAGTCCAAGGATTGACAGTTCGCCACGAATGCGTTCGTTCCCAGGATGCGGCGCGACCCATTTTATCAACACTCGCCTTTTCCTCTTTTTTTCCGCCGGCGGAAGTAATGCTGCTGCTGCCACTTCTCCTCTTCCTGAAGAGTGGTTACAGGAAAAAAGCTCTTCTGTCGGAGATCCAACCGACGAAAATTCATGTCCTTCCGTTGACCAGAAAATGCTTCTCCGAGGCGTCGCGAAAGATTCACCGACACCATTTTTATCGAATCCATTTACTCATTTGCCAAAAGAAAATAGTTTCAAATAGAATTACGGATGAAATAATTCAATTTTTTTATTCAATTCCGGATTATCGTTCTCTTAAAATGTTTAAAAGTAAATTTTAATAATAATTTATTAATTAAAATCATAACTTAATAATCAGTCTCTTTTCCATTTCGAACTCATTGAAATTCAACTCAGTCTCTAAAAATCTTAACCGTCACGTTAAAAATAATATCTCAGATGCGAGTTTAAATACGGAGTCGAATTAACGGTTATAAATGTACGAAAAAGAATATATAAACACAATTGTAATCGAGCGAAGAGAAAAGACGGGAGAACGTGAGAAAAGGTTGGAAATGCAAGGAACCCTTATACGAATCATTGCAGCCCCAACAACGTAACAAGTCGGCCTCGATAATTAGCATATCGAAATTATGAAATAATCGGACGCGAATCAGGCATGTGCGAACTGAAGCTAAGCCAACATCTCGCATGAGCGGATTGTCATTGTCTGAAACCAGTTCGAGCTTATAAATACCACTATCCGTGTATCGTTCTTCTTTAGCATACTAGTTCCCTTCGCGAATCATAATTATCTTTCCGCACCCATTGATTATTAAACATCTTATTATGTGGCTCGATCTACCTCGATTCAACTATGACCCAGATGATGTTTCGAACGGTTGGAATAGTTTATCATTCCGCGGTGTTTAATGAATTCCATTAATTTCTAGCTACACATATTGAAATCAATGACTTTATAAATAATTAATACATTAATTCGTGAGAATTGCTTCTTCGACGAGCGAAAGTTATTGAGAACGAGAAATTGCGTTGACGAGAATGAAAATATTCAAGTCAAAATAATTCAACGATGATTTTCTTGATTAACAAATTTTACTTGGAATAGAATTTATAAATAAAATAACAAAAAAAAAAAAAATATATGTATAAAATATTGTTTTTATTGTGTTGTCAGCAGATTAAGAAAAGTAATATAAAGTATCAACATGATTATTTGTACGTGATTTAATGGAGCATTTTTTTGAGTTTATCATTCATATTGAAACAACTCGTATTCTGATATCGTCGATATGTAAACATGAAATTGTACACTTTTTTGCGTATCGATTTTATTTTCCTTTTCATTAACGGCACTTAAATCATTCGGAGATAAAAATATCCAAACGCCGATTTGTCATATTCGAATTGACGATGTATTTATGTCATGCAATCTCTTGTGTACAAGATATTATTTTTCAATGCACGTTTCTTTTACATATAAAAAAAAAAAAAAAGCAATTACGAT
>JABFQA010001711.1:0-12923 GCA_022817065.1 Probaryconus sp. ZL-2020 | reverse complement strand
AAAATATACTATTAATTTCGTTGGATGCAGAGTTCACGTTTAACCGTATTGATTTTGTCTTGTGTTTCATTGCAGTTGCAGTTGCAATTAATTTGCATCGTGTAAAAATTTGTAAAACAATTAGATATTAATTGTTATGAAATAATAATACATTTTAAATGTTTTAATTTTATGCGCTGTTGGCTAAAATAATTGTTTGGCATTACTTTCGCATTAAACATATATTATAATAAATATTGATTGAAAATTATGGATTGTGTTTCATTGAACATCATAATAATGTAATATTAATTAATATAATTCAGTTTTGAATTCGATGAATATTATTTATGTAGTATATGTACAACAATTAGAAAGTGCATTCAATTATAATAAATTAAAAATGAATTATTTCGACAATGGAATAGATGAATTTAAATTACTGGTAACCCATGTTCAGTTTCACTGTTAATTCTACAGAAACGTCTTTAAAGTATTATTGCAGAAAACAACACTACCGAGAAAAATCATAAAATCAGAAGAGAAAGAAGGATTTTTTTTTTCTTTTTTTCTTTTCCCTTCCATTCTTCCACCGAATGACACTCAATTGAAAACGAATTCGTTTGAAGTATACAATATCAACTGCATTCAATTATATCAAACGAAGTTTTTAAATGAGCATATCGTATTTCATGTATATGCAACGTAATCATTAAAATCCCAACAAAGAGCCATTACCTAAAGGGTGCGAAAGCAATTCAAGATGATAAAAATGTGCTGCTGGCTGTTGATTATAAATGTTTCAAAATTCGGCCGACTCATCATGACACGCGGATATAAAAGTAATATTATCGCATCTTGGTCACAAAGGCGATCGATATTCAACTCGCAATGAAAGAAATACTTGCATCTCTCTGTTTCCCTCCTTTTCTCTTCTCTCTCATTATTATGACACACAAGGTATAGGCGACGACGCTCGTCCCGCTTCATCGTCCAATCGGATCACGGCTCAAATTACGGACATATCGTGACCCTCAATGAAATTCCGCGGCGAGACTCGCAGAGAATGCCAACGCGATGGGGCAAAAGTACGCCGAAGAAGAAGAAGATGACGACGACGACGACGGTATGACCCGAAGGCATCATACTAGATCCGTTTAATGATGAGTTCAATTTAGAAGAAATAATTTGTATTCAACATTCCTGTACAGGAGCGCGACAGAACGAAGTTTTAACGCGTCTCACCGTAAAATCGTGACCCTTTTCGTGGCGTTTAAATACCTCAGAAATGGTCAGGATTCGTTTCATTAATAAATAAAATGAAAATAAAAATAAAACTGTTTGACGTCAGAGGGAATATAAATGTTTAAAGTCTGCGTATGGGCCAATACACTTTTTTTCACACGCGACTTTAATCAAATACGATTTATTCAGGTTTTGCGTGAGTGATTTTATATTATTTTCATGTAATAGAAAGCTATCGGCGGAATGCTTATACAAGAGGATATAGAATTAGATTTAATCGCATTATCGCACAACATTGAAACAATATTTCCGAAAGTTTATTATTACATAATATTACATTCTTCGTTTAAACTGTGACATTCTTCATCTTAAAATGTTCTTTTCCTGAATACCGACAAATTCTTGTCTCGATACTCTATAACACGAAGAAAATATTAAGACGGTACAAGTTCTGGTGAAAGAATGTAAAATTTGCATTTAACATTTTTCGCAGTATTGTAAAAAATCGAATATTTGAAGAAATTTTAAATGAGTGAAAAAACGTTTTAGGGTACGATCGAGTTTAATGGGTACCACATAAACGTTTATTTCCATATCTGGTAACTTCCAATTATTTGTTTTTACCTTTTATGATATGCACATACAATGTCAATCATTATATTTCCAGGAAATTATCTACCCATTATTAATTAAACGGTAATAAGTCCGTTTAAAGAAATGGGGGAAAAGGATCAAGGAAGGAAGAAAAAGCGGGTAAAAGTGACAATGAGTGATTCGATTAATAAGAGATTACGATACGAGGACTTTGCTTTAAAAGTAAGAGGGAACATTGTATAAAGGGGGAAGGGGGCATCGGCGTAATAAGCAAAAGTGAATTTAACCTTCGACAATAATTCCAACAATTGACGAAATTGTGTAATTTTATTGCGCGCCGTTGTAAAGGAAAAACGTGTCATTGAATGGCGAATAGTTGTCAACCAGACGCTTATAATGAATGAATAATTATAATTCTGGATGTTATCTTCTCTCGAGAGATGCATTTCTTCGTGCGTGGAATTTTTAATCATTTTTCCACCATTTATTGAAATTCCTTGTTTCAAACAATTCAATGATATTTCTGCAAACGCTTAATATCTCGGCCAACTATTCAAGTATTAAATGAACTAACTAAATAGAACCCGTTGAAATAATTTTTGGAATATTCGAATTTGCAATCTCATTTTCTTGTTGAAACAGTAACTTGTTACAACTAAGTTTGTCAAAACTTCATAAAGTCAATGAACACTTAATAAGTTTGTAATAAATTATAAGTAAACGAAAGTCAAATGCTTACTTTCATGGTGTATACGATATGTTTAAATATTTTCTATTATTACTGACAAATGCCCCATTAAATTTTTCATTAAATCATATTCGGTATTAAGATTTCATTTCTTTTCTAAATCATGAAAAATTCGAAATGAAGGAGATAAAAAATTTCATTACAATAAATCCATCGTTGTTCGCATCCCGATCAAATGGTTCAGTAGAAAGAGAAGTTCGAGTGACATTTTTGCCGTCAGACAACGACGATACACAGATCAAAAAATGTCCTACAGTTAATTTGCCTATACCATTACCATTACCATTACCAAAGTCTTGATTCTTCTGACTAAATTTATTGCAAATGATTGATGAAATCAATTTGTTAAGAGCGCGACAATTTTTAAGGACCAAAGGCAGAGGCGATGGCAATTCGCCAGTAACATCGTAGATCGTTAAGATTCCAAGTACTTTACGATCCCACGCGGTCATCGTCAACATTTGTGGAATATTTTCGCAATGTTGCCGGACAGGCTTTGGCACAAAGGTGTAGGCAAAAAGCGTGTTCAGGGGCCGTTTGGCAACAGTGCCGGCGACCGTTACAAAACGAAGACGACACATAACAGTAAAAGTGGAACCCTCGCCGGTGCGTCAACGACGATATTTTCTTTTTTTCTTTTGATTCTCAAAAGTTGCCAGGTAGTCGTAAAACACCTGTTCCACAGGATCGCAATGCATCGAAACGCAATACATGCCTTGCGCACAAAAAGCGATCATGTGCGCGCGTCTTCCGCGATGTTATTCGCGCGCGGCCCTCCCTCCCCTCCCCCTCCACCCCTCTGCCCCGCGTGAACCCTTTTCACGAATCGAACCGAAGAAACGCGCTCAATTTTGACGCAAACTTTGCCCAAAGTTTCTGGAAAACTTACCAAAAACTGTCGGTAGGTCAAAAACCAAGGACAAAGAATCCTGACGAACGTTACAAGAATCCTTTTGTCGCTCACACACTTCTCACTTCTTCACGCCGGTGAAAAAGAAAAAGAAAAAAAAAAAAAAAAACTTTGTCGGGTAACACTGAAAAAAAAAAATTAGAATTCACAGAAAATCGTTTGGATTGCGCTCGATGAAACAAAGAGAAGCGCCTACCCTCCTTTGTTTCGGCGGACCAATCGGATTAGAAGCGGGCTTCGGGGGGATGATTTGAAAACGCGCGTACTGACGTGACAATGTCGCCGAATGAAATTACAACGTAAAGAAAACGAATATTCGTACAGCACACACGCTGTCAAAGTAAGGTATTCGAGGTTATGGAGAAGACAAAACGCACACGAGAGCGCTTTATTAAACACACGCGTTTTTGCAAAGTGATCCAGATCAACGGTTCGATACTTTCGGGATAGACGAGCGCGAACGATAAATATTCGGGCATTCAAAGTCGCACGGTAAAAATGCGACGAAACGTGCGCGTAATAGTTCCGATCAAGTTGTAGGCACGCCACGAGTAGAAACGACGCTAAAACTTCGCCACGAGTAGTCGCAGAGCGCGAGAGAAGAGGTGGGTGGGGGGAGGGGGGAGCGGCTCGAGATGACGCTTAAGGGGAACGCGAACGGCCGACGAGGGGAAGGGGGAGGGGCAGGGGGAGGGAGGGCGATGACGTAGGAGGGGAAGGGGGGGAGAACGGCAGCCGGCAATACGGCGGATTCGACCGGCGCTCGGCACGACGTTGCCGAGGAGTGGCAGGGGAGGCGGTGGGGGCCGGGGGGAACAGGGGGTAACCTGGGGCGGCTGCCTCGAGAGACGTGAAGGAAAAGAGCGCAGTGTTGCCAACGTCATTTCCAAATGCAGGGGTTTTTTAAATGTCACGGACGAGTTTAACGTTCTTGAATTTTTTTTTTTTCCGTTGCTTTTGACATTGAGCAGACGCAGATATCATTCGACCAAAGTGAGCATTTGTTGCTCCTGCGCAATTTGATCTAAATGCGCTTAGAAATGTCCTGTCAGCATCCCCTTAATGTTCCCCTTAATGTTCCGAGAAAAAAAATTGTTGGAAAATTTACTACACTGTATGGGACTCTGAAACTTATGTGTCATATTATAGCGTTTTATACTATACGTTATCGAAAAATTTCAACAAATTTTTTCGAAAAAGAAGATATCGAAAAAGAAAGTTTTAGTTAGAAGAACAAAAGCTATAGTTATAGTAATTTAAAAACTTTAGTTATCACGAAAATTAACTATGGGACTTTTTTCATCTGTTGTTCATCAAATGAATTTTTGTTGCGACTGAATCACCTTAAAATTGCACAAATGTTCTTTTAGTTCAAGTTGGAAGAGTATTTTGATATGAAAGCAGCAAGAATCAGACGTAGAAATTAATTGCTCTTACGAAACACATTAAAATATGTTTACAAATATTCTGTTAAGATCCCCTTAATGTTTTCAGTGTTCTTAATGAACGAATGCAACTGAGGCACCTTAAGATGACAAATATTTTTGAATCTACAGCAGAAAGAGTTTGTGCCTTCGACGAATACATTCGACATAGAAAAAATGGTTTGCTTCACGGGCAAAAATGCGTTGGATCGGATCCTTAATATTTCGTCACCCGTTATATTCTTTGTCTAAGTTCTTTTGGTACACAAAGCTAGTTTCTAATACCGGATTAAATATGTATGAAAGTTCTAAGAAGATTTTGCTATGACACATACAAAATATCTTAATCTTATTTTAGGAAAAAATATCTTATTCAGATCTTTAAAGTGTCTTAGTATCGCAAAAAGCACCTTCCGTTATTTTCTTAGAAAATGTTTTTGTACGATGATTGACACCTTTTCAATCTTGTAGATTTAAGAAATATATTTTCTCGTCGTGAAACAGTACTATACCAAATATATGGTGTTTTTTAAAATTATCCAAAATTAAAAAAACAAAATTATATATGATAAATTTGGTATGATAATTTATCGTAGAACATTTTTCCGCGTGTACAATTTTATAAAAATAACTTTGTTCTGATTAAACATTTGTCTTGTCCGTTTTGTTGGCTTCGGTCCAATAATAACTATATGCTTATTACCCACGTTTTATAGCAAAAGGTATTCATGGAATTTTCTCGCTTAGAATATTTATGTAAATTGGCAATAAATAAAAATTATTTAACATTTGGTTTTGTCGAAATTTAGTCTTTATAAGGGTGTAAAATTTTTCTTCAACACTGCTGACATTGTTTTATAATATGACTTCATGAAAGTGGAAACTATTCTTGATAAGACTGTTATATTTTTCAATTAAAAAACAACTGAATCTAACTTGAATCATCCTCATTGTGAACTAAATCTGAATTACTTTTGCAAAAAGCTGCTGATTCGAAGATTAGATAAGTAAATATGATAAAATTATAGAACGCCATATACGTCATTCAATATATGGGGTATGGGATATATGTATATTCTCATGTATTAACAGCATTATAGAGCAAGAAGCAAGTTTCCAATTAGAGAAGAAAGAAAAAAAAAAACGACCAAAGTGAGCCTGCTTGAATACTTTTTCTTAGACTACGATGCACGGACCATGAAGCTAGGCACTTTTCTCGTGCTTCTATTATACAGTACACTGGCTGTGTGTTGAATAATGATTCATTCTACCTGTGCGGAAACATAAAACTCAATTGCTTTCAAACAATTTCCAGAATAAACGCTTTTCGACCTAAATTCATTTTCAAATTATAATGTCATAAATTAATGTAGAAATAATTTTTGTTTCTTATTTTATTTCATCAATTAATGTTATTAGTAATAATATCATGTAAAGTGATTTCATATTTTATAACGTTCCGAATGGACGAAAATTGACACGAAAAATATTGCGAAGGAGAGAATCTATAATTAAAAAAAAAAAAAAAAAAAATGTGAAGCATTCTAAAAGAGCGCCCACATTTAAAGTACGCAACGTTGAAATTCTATACAGTAATTTATTGCTGTTTAAACGTAAACAGCATTAAACTTTTCATATCATGTTACAGCGTTAAAGAAATACGATAAAAGTGATTTTTACCTGTCACGGGAGAAAAAGAATAACACTTTATATTTTCATTTAACTAAATGCAACGAAGAAAAACATTATCGAAACTGAAAAATTTTTGACCTGTACAGCGGTTTGAGAGGCGAAACCTGTGAACGCTTAGGAGTTGTCAGCCGAGAGAGAAACCAAGGGCCTATAGTGAGGGTTTTACATAAGCGTTCTGTGCAAAACAGGAGAATTGAAACGCACTCGTGGTTAAGAAATAACAAGGACAAAAGAAGGAAAATAATGTATGCAGGGAACACCGTGAATGGTGTTTCATACAAACGAGCTGATATGAGTAATGTTAGCGTACGTGAGAATAAGTAAGATAGGGAAATAAATGAGCGTAAAAGAAGCCAAGAAACCAGAGTTCTTGCGACAATGCACTCGCGAAACGAAATAGTAGAAGAAACTAAAAAAAAAAAAGAAATATATCCTCTTTCTTTCCTTTTTTATATTTAATTATATACGCAGAAAAAAGTTGTAGGAAAAATTACCATAACAAATAGAAGTCAAGACGTATCGTGTCACTTATTTAAAAAACTACCAATAATTTTATAGAGAAACATCCAATAATTTTATAGAGAGTTAATTTTAAACGTCAATAAAAATGCTGAACTTTTTTCCAATTTAGTATGCCTTTCTTCGCGTCATGTACAGTTTCGAGAGTGTAACACGATAAAAATAATTTCAATTGTATGCCGGAAAAAAATAGTCATATGACCTGGCTTTTATGGTGAGCATGTAGGCGAAGCTAGACATCCACGTAGTAGGCAGCGTGGATTACTCATAAGCACGAAGGCTTCGGCGTAATTGCTCACGAGACCTATGAGCAGTCTCGTGTATTCTGCCAGTGAGACAACTAAATTGAATGTTTGTATGCGTTGATCGCTGTGATTAGGCAAATATGAAAGATTAGCTTCGCAGAACGAGTACTCTCAGAACATTGTAAAAAGAAAGAAAGAAAAAAAAAAAGAACAGAACAATCAATATTTATTATTTATTTATCATCGTTAATATTATTCGCATTTTTATTACGTTGCGATAAAATGTATATTACAGTTTTGAGTTGAGTTTCTCTTAACAGCATTTAATGATGTCAGAAATATTTTTATCACGATGCCGTTACAATATTTAACGTTTCCCTTAGACATTGAATGAAATACATTTGAGTAAACACGTAAGTCATTTTTGTTTTTCTAATGCACAATATCTCAAATGAAATCAAGAATCCCCGAATGTTTTATTCATCAGAGACTGAGGTTGTCGACATGCCGATTACAAAAAGAAGGAAAGAGAGCGAAGAAATGTAAAAGCGGAGTCGACCATATCTCACTGTGGGTTAAAATGCTAAACGCTGCTTTCAACCTGCGAATTAAGATTTATCGCGACCGCTGCTTGACCAAGAAGCCTTTTTACGTAAGCGTAAAGTCAGAACGAAGATTTACGGCATCAAAAGAACACTCATAATGAGACCAAAAAGTCACATAAAGTACCCCCGCGTATTATTTCCTTTTTCACAAGAAAACACCATAAGATTCGACAAAGCCGTACAAAGCAGTCTCGCTTTATAACATTAACAATAAATTATTGATGTCGTTAAATTTTTGACATTACGCAATAGCGAATATTTCAAAAGGAGATTTGTACGTTCAATGTTTGTTTTAAACGTGATATTTTTGTAAATAAGAAAATCCAATTTGAAATGCTTTATACAGGCTGATGTTAATTTACGAGTCCATGAGTAACGTAGCTTTTCAAAGATGGAGACAGGGTTTAGTTGAACGTTAAGATCAAGAGGGTAAACGCACACTTAAACTCGCAAGCAAAGTGGCAAACTTTTGCTTCTCGGATTGGAACTTGTGCATGTTATCCTGCAATAAAATAAGCACTAACACAACCAGTTTTAACCCATCTTCTGAAATGAGATCGTGAAATAATGACAAAGTCGAGGGAATGCATTATTCGTCACCATATTGAAATCGGTTTTCTCAATTATTCCATATTTATAATTTATAATATTTAATATAAATTAAGAGTAAGAACAAATGTTTGAAATAAAAATCATATATTTATATATATGTGATGATTTAATACCGAGTAACAAGAAATGATTTCTCCATCAACGCTGTCTTAAGGGCAATGGTAATAACTAATTTATAACTAAGGGAGTTTTGGTTTACTCGTGCTATGATTATCCAAAGGGCAATATTAGAAACATAAGTTACGCTCACATACACTCCGTAACATTAATGAAATAACATTGGAATAACTAATGTTAATGAAAATTTTGATTTCATGCGAGTACTTTATTGCTTTTGACGAAGAAAGTTTTAATGAATTGAAAACACAGCAGTAGAAGATGCTGATGAACAGTATTTATCTTTGTGGTTTCATTACTTGACAGTAATTAATACTTTTTATTTTGTTAATTGTTTGGAACTTTAATTTTTTTTTTTGTTCGATGAATCGTCTGATTTATCGATAGGTTATCATATTAGATAACCTGTTCCAAGCTTAGCACTGAGGTGGCAAGTGTATATAATGGATCTAGTTATTAAAGCCACTTCAGGCCCCAATCGATTATGAATTCAGCCCCAACGAAATTCTACTTAGAGATAGGCCAATAGCTACTTAGAAAGTATGACTAATAATCCGCAATATGCGGGTTATATATCGTCCTAAACTTGACTCGGTACGACGTATTTGGACGTCGAAAACGTGTCTATGTCATACTCTCTCCCTATGGTAAAATAACATTTCGGGAGCTTTGTAGGCTCGTCAAATCTTTCCCAACCTTGGCTGACGCGCCATTCTGTCTAATAAACGTGGTCGAGCTACAGCCACTGTAAATTCCAACTTCCAAAAGCATTCCCCGTCACATTCATTGCATTGAATATAACCAAACATGCAGAACGCTTGAAAGCATTACGATTTGCTTAACTTAACTCATTAACCGAGGAATATATTGCGAAATATCGTTAATAGATTCATCTTTTTGTTAGACACGACGTTAGAAAATATTTAAATAAAAAAAAAAACAATGCTGAGATAAGATTTCAATTTCAAGTTAGCGAAATAATTGATATGAAAAGTCTGCGATGTTTAAATAATTATCAACGAAACAAAGGGCTCGCGTGACATCTCAGTCATTGAAACCAAACACTTCCGCTTCTTAGTTCTCCGCTGCTCTTATCAACGACGCGTAAGATCGATAGCACTTAAGTAAGTCCTCTAACATTCTAAGTACTTCTAATCAATATACACGACGTTGTATCGTGCCAAGTATTTAACACATTGTTATTATTAAACTTAGAATGATCATTACGAACTAACAAAAAGCATCAGTCATTGACCATTGCGTCTAAATCCAAAGTTTCATACCGATTTTTAATAACATATCGTGAGAAAGAAAATTTAGATTAAAAAAAAAAAAAAAAACATTTTGTGTTAAGGAATAAAACACTGTAAATATTGTGAAAAATGATTTAAAATGTTTGTACCGAAACACTATACTGTAATTACCATAGCAGTTTATCATACAAATGATAAACCCTTTCAAAACAACGCAGTATACTTTTTTTGCGACAATGTTATCGACAGGTGTCTCGTCAGCTATATCTGTGATTTGAAATAAGAATCGCAGAAAAGGATCGCGCTCTTGTATTCGCATTGTGGCTCTTTTTGTATCGGTATAGTATCAAAATCCGATCGAGAAAAAAACAATGCCATTCGCGGTGGGTACTGACACGTAACATATGATACATAGCATCATTTTCGGCAAATACTAAAAGAGACTTTCCTGTTTTCATACATTCAAGTGTTATCGAGTATGAAAGAATTTGATATTCAATGTTTTTGACTTTGGAATAATCGATTCTTTCGGAGATCGGGACTTTCTATCCCTTAGTCTTATGCAGCTTTTTGTACGTACAAAATAATCGCACGTACATTTTCCATTGTAATCGTTAATAAACAAAGTTTTTCATAACAATAGTTAATAAATAAGGTGTTATCAGTGTTATACAATTTTCTATTATAATCCTCAAAACCCTGGCAACGGCTACAAGTTTGAGTCCACGATACAGCTGGTCATCTGAACAGGGGCAATCAATGCCGAATGCTCAACTGAGAAAAGTACAAAACATAATTTTTTTTATTTCCACGACAACCGAAATTTTCAACTAATCAAGTGTTACCGTATCGCGAAAACTTGTTTGGTATGAAAATTAAGAAAAAAAATTGTTCATAAAAAATGTCACGCAAGAATGTCGATTACCACTGAAAATTTATGATTAACATTATTGTATTTTGGTGCCGCAGGAATTTGAAATTGATGTGAAATTCATACAGACATGGCTATTGCATTATTATTAACATGGCACGTTAATTAACCAAGCGGCTACGTTACCACGACAATCCAAAATTGTGAACCTTTTGCTGCGCTCGGCGTGCAATCACATACTGAGAACGCTCACCGACACAGTAAGCAAAAGGCTCATCCTCTCTGTTTCACGTTTGACATTAACATGTTTTGTTTAAATGAAATTTTGTTAATTACTTATATGCGAATATGTTATAAAGCTTATAGATTCATTTCAATGATAATAAATCTGATGATTCGTATTCAAATTTGCATTATCTCCATTGCATTGTGATACATAATTGAAAGTTAAAGCTACCAATAATCTGTATAAGTGTACACAGGATAACGTACATTATAAGTAATAAAATACACGAAACAGAGGAACAGAGCGCATAATTTTTTTTTTTTTTTTTTTTTGCGACGTTGAATAAATATAAAAGTTTAACGTAATTAGGAAACAAAACAATAATAATGAAACAAAGTATATGAATAATAATCTGAGCCTGACCAAATGGACCGGGAATCGTAAAAATTATATCATGAAAACAAATTTAGTTTAAACGAAGTACAGATATAAACGAAGGTGTCGAGTGTGAAATTCAATAAACGACTCTATTCAGTGGTTATCTCGAGCAAACTTGCAGATATACAAGTGGTTTACAAAGTGACTGGGTTGCCTCGCAAATGTGTGCGCGTTATACTGGTCTAGAGACAGATGTGTACACGAGGCTCGTGTGACAAACAAACGCATTTGCCACAACACCGAGCCAGTAGCTCTCTTGGAAATTAATGACAGTGCAACGTTTCTTCGTGTTATTACTAGACTTAATCATTTTAAAAATATTGCTAACCAGATGATATTTTTTTTTTTTTTCAGAATAATCCTTAACATTGGCGGTCAATGTCAATTATTACGTCAAATCTACTGTTTCAATTTACAAAGGCACTGTTCTATAATATCAAAGACATCATTCGATAAGGGAGCAATTAATATCTTTAGTCTCTTTTTTTTTGAAAATTTTGTTTGAAAACAATGAAAATTCATAGAAGAATTTTTCTGCTTTTATTACTCGCTGAAGTTATCGCGAAACATTTTTTTTTTTTTTTCACTCGAAAGTATGAATATGTACCGTCGTGTGTAACGGATTGCAGTTACGCAGGGGTTTGGGTTAACACAGTGATATCGATGGCGTACCGTATTTTATTTGATTTGCATAGGTGATCGTTGACTTAATTCAATTAGTAGTAAAAGAAAAAGTGTCAAACCCCTTTAAAATAAGAATATTTTCTGTCACAATCGAGAACTCGTTATGATTGTGTACTGTGTGATACTTTCCATTTTATAATTACGTTTCTGTGTATTGTGCACACGACTAAATAGAGTGCATTAGTTTAAGTGTACGACTCAGAGGTGTACATAAACTAATATATGTTGTTACGCCGATTGTGTTTACTGTCAAAATGAGTTTCTGCTTGAAACACGACTGAGTAATGAACTGTGTATTATTCAATGGCATTAGATTTTCTTCGTGTAAGTTCAAAGAGTATACTATTAAAAAATGTATTTATATAAATATTAATGGGAATTCAAATAGACTTTTTTGTAAGTTACGATCTCTATATTTTTAGATTATTTCTTCAGCATACTGATGATTAATTTTTTGGAAACAGAGAAAAACGTTAGACCCCATAATGGGAACATTCATAAGAATGAAGCACTTAAATAAAGAAGAACGGAATGGGATAAATTAGATGGCTCCTCTTTAAATATTTATCCACTCAATAAATAGCTTTGCTGTTTACGTTTACCGTGATAAATAGTGTCTTTTATGAGAAGAAACCATTTAAACCTGAACTAAATTTAGATTGAGGCTATTGTTCGATGCTTGTTCGCTAGAAAATGACTGTGACGATGTAAAAAAATAATTATTTCGCTTTCTTATCTTTTTTTTTTTTTTTTTTTTTTTT
>JABFQA010001710.1:0-12931 GCA_022817065.1 Probaryconus sp. ZL-2020 | reverse complement strand
TCAGATGTTTTTAAATTCTTAAATCTTTTCTCCATTGTACCCAATAATGCATGTATCCTTAGAATAAATTTGAACCGGAAAATAAATTAGTCATATATTTTTAATAATTTATTTGTCTTAAATAAATTTAGATGCAATGAAGCGATGCATTAATAAGTCAAGAACTTAGCAATTTTATATTATAATGAAATCGTAGGATGTATTTTTATATAGTAAAAGTTTTTTAATCGGAATTAAAAAATCATTTATTGAATTCAACTTTCTTGAGGACCAAATAGATCTAATTCCATCGTATTTATGAAGGTAATACTTTAGATTGGGAAAATAATTTTGTTTACTCGAATTAACAAAATTTCATTTAGATCAACGTTAAATAATTTTAATTCCTTTGACAGTGTTGCAAAATTGCAATTTCAGAATTCGTAATAACCAAAGACAAAGAACAATCAACATAAATCAGAGGCAATAGCATAAAACCGATCGAACCAAACGGCATTGGACGTCCCAATAAACGAATCAAAGATGGCAATTAACATAGCCGCGTGACAATTTGAATATCCCTTACCCAAAAGAATAAATAATTCCCGGAATCTATCGATGACAATTAGCGGTCCTTAAACGAGCTTTCCGGCACTTATTTTGGAATTGATAATGCGTCCATTCTCTAAGCATTCTTAAGCCATCTGAAAGCGCTCGTTAATTACCGCGGATCATTATCTGTCCCCTCGGTTCCTTTGACCGGTTTTCAGAGCTGCTTAATTAACTGTCCGTCAATTAAAATAAAAAGAAAAAATTATTATCCAAAAGGTATTTCGCGACTAATTGCTAGCGGAAGGAGAGCGAGATCTGGTGCTCGAAAAATGGTGGAACAGCTCGCCACATCCGTTTTTTGTTTCTATCTCGCTCTGTCTTTATTGTTCCTCGGTAGCGAGACCTTCGTCGTTTGCGAACGAAGGCTATTGGCGGATCGGACGGAGCAAAAATGTCAAAATTACATGCGAACAAAACGCAGGAAGGCTCCAAGCTCGAGGCGTCATTGCCTCGAAGGAGCACATGGGGTGCCAGATGGTACGCATGCTTCGCCGTAATACGCATCGTTCGCGATTATATATGGCTGGCGCATTGCAACGGTGTTAGTGCAACTGCGTGTGCACTGTGTTTTTGAGATTGTGTTTGTATTCCCCAACAATCCTCAGCATTGGATTTAGGTGGATGCTGGGGGATACGAAACTTGGGGTTACGCACGAGTGTTTTTTCCGCAACTTTTTACGCGTGGTTTCTTCCGCGAGACGCTTCTTTTCTCTCCTTCGTTTCTTTTTTTTTTCTATATATATATATACATATATTTTTTCTATTGTGGATGATGTCTCGTGATGTAATAATCGAGGTTACACGACGAGCTATTTACTCGGGAAGACCCGTCGATGTTACATCCACTCCCTACTCCTGTTTTTTTTTTTTTCCCCATGCAGAACCTTTCTAGGAAATGAAACCATACGGAGATGGTGTTCGTCCTTCAGAAAAACCACAAGGCCATTAACCCCACTTGGTTTTCCAAAATGAGATTCGATTTATTATTTTTTTTATTCAAAACAAACAATAAATTTTTGGATTGACAAAAATTCTTTTTTATTCGAGCATTTGATCTTTTGCTGAGACATCATTGTCTAAATTTCAAACCATTTTTGTGATACCAATGTTAAAATTATAATGATAAATTTAACAAGAACAGAACGAATTTAAATTTTATGACACGAGACAAAAGTGAAATGTTATCAAACACAATTTGCTTGAAATGGTTTATTTGTCATAAAGTTTCACATTACTTTATTTGAGATGCTTTAAATGTAATATTATTTACAAGTGATGACAAAATCATGAATATGCATACAAAGAGCTGTCCAGAAAAATGAAGGTTCGGATGAAGACGCGTTTTTTTTTTGCTGAATGGCACGTCAAGGCTGCGAGTGTAGAGAGACTAAAAAGCAAAGAATCCCACGGGAAATTTGAAAAGCTTCAGGATAGATAAAACGACGCGAGACCACCACTCCGAGACGTTTGCAGGATCGAAGAAAATATTATTTATCGTGTATTTAAACTTAGTGAGGTAAATTTCGATACTTCGGTGAAACGTTAATCGCGTGGCATTTAACGTCAACAAATGCGGATCATTTTATGATTTATTGATTTATTGAACGGGGACTTAATGGCGCCTGAATTTTTGTTACAACGATATCATGCATTTTAAAAGACAAAAAAAAGGACTTTTTTATTATAAAAAATTTAAAAAAAAAATTAATAATCATCGTGTGAGTTATAAAGTGATTGTACAACATGACTAATTCGAATGTTTTGGTCTGAATGAAATTATGAAAGGTAATTTCATCGATGGGACATGTTCAAAACATGTGTTCGGATGTATAGCTCGACGACCGGTTGCCATGAATAGTCGTTGCGATAATAATTCATCCGGTCTCTTTTTGCACGCAGCAGTTTTAGCCGGCAAAAATAATCTTTGTAACTCTACCGAGTCAAAGTATTAGCAATGGCATTGCGCTTTTTAAATCGACTCATGAGTTTTGTTTTCTTACCAAAAAATGTTCGCCGCAAACCTCCTGGCAGTTTAAATTAATGAAACTTTTCGTTCAGAAAATGTCATGTAGAAAGTGACGTTTTATTAATATATTTCAAGAAATAAAAATGTTGTAATTTAATGAATATGATAATCAAGTTTCTCGAAAAGAAGTGCACGTTTAAAAAAAAATTATTTTTTCATCCGCAAAAAAAAATATGAAATGAAAAATAATTTTTATGATATTTTACGTGGCAAAATAAATATGTAGTTCAAGAAGCGAATAAGATTTTAGAGAGCCCTGCGGTAACCAACGTGATTATGGATGTTTTTACACGGTCTTATCTATTCTGTGAGGAGGTAATTGTTGGTTTCATAAGTTTCCACGGAATTGCTATTACGTGGTGTCAAATGCATAATGCTTCAAGATAAGAAACGACGCGTTCTCATTCCGAAAAAAAGTTTATTAGCACGAATTTATCATTACGCATAATAAAGTTCAAAATCTTTAACGACTTCTAATTTCCTAATCAAATAAATTAAACAAACCGAAGGCAAACAAAAAATTACTATCTTTAAAAGTAATATAAAAAATCTCTTTTTTCATATTTTGAGATTAAAAAAAAAAATATATTGCAAACGAAAAACAGCTAATCGAAGAAACATGAACAGAATAATAGCAAAGTCGTGATAAGTCGCGTGATTTCGCGATCGAATGAAATATTAATTTTGTAAGTCAATCGATATGAAATTTTTTTACGAGATTAAATATACTATTTTTCTCTTGCGATTTCCAATTCAATGAAAAACACATTCGAGTGATTCTGAATTTTTCGTTTGTCTTATCTGACTAGATCGCGTCATTAAGCTGGCGATACAGCCTCGGCGATTGATTGGTCAACGGAGACACCTTTTTTACGAAATTTTCTTCAAACGTTGAATGTGACGTTCCTTCGGCACAACTGAAAAAAAAAGTCGCGCCAAGGACGACCGCTTATCGAACGGAATAACGGCCGATGAGCAATATTCAGATATTACGTGCGTTGCGCACACATATTTTTAATATTAGTGTAATTGACGAACACTTATTTTTCCTATATTACGAGTTGTTGTTTGCCGACTGTCGGCTAAACAAACTTCGGGTCATATTTCGCAATTTTTTTACAATCGCCTTTGCGATTAAACGCGACGAATATTTGCACTTACATGAAAAAATGAGTTTAGATACGAGTATCTATTTCACGATATCTCTAATAACGTTCCACATTTCGTTTCTTCCAATTTATTGTATGTTTTACATGTTCTTTTGTAAAATTTAATTTTCTTTTTCTATTTTCACTGACGAAATTTTAGTGCAAATATTTTCGTGCGAAACATTTGATTTCAGAAGTATCAATAGAGTTTTGAAAAGTAGGTTTGGTAAATTTAACAAAGGGAGAAAAGAAAAAAAAAAAAAAGACACGCCCAACGAAATGCAATCGGCGATAAGAAGACCCTCGCAAAACACCAGAGCGAGAACTCGCCTTCGCGAAGGCCAGGGTTCGAAAGTACTTCGAACTTTTCCCGATTTGCAGCTGCGACGAACTAGTGACCCCGACATGAGGTCGTCGATATCGAACGTCGTTTTCATTCGCGACATTAATTTTTTTTTTTTTTTTTAATAAAAAAATCTTACACGGAAAAATTGTCGCGTTTAAGAAACCAATATCAACTAGATGCATTGTAACAACCGTTAGTTTCTTGCAGAGGAAAATTCAAAGTTTAATTAAATAGAATCGTGTTAAAAGAAAAAAAATTTGTTTGTTTCTTTTGGTAAAATGTAGAAAGTTCGTCTGCATTTTGAGATTCAGATTTCAATGCGAAATTAAACTGCAACTAATCTAGGACGAAATTTGCCATTTCAGATGCTTAATCAAAAGCGAAGGTCGTGTGCTATTTCAAGCGTAAAAAGTAACAATTTCATCGTGATCAAATCTATTATTTCCGATCTGCTCTCATTAAATAGTTCTTCAAAATTGGTTTACTCTCTTTTTATTTCTGTTTTCATTACCGTGGAATATTAACTTTCCTTTCTGCATTAAGTTAAGTAAAACTTTTTAAAATTTTTTTAATACACTTGACAAATTTGGTCCAACCAAAAATAATCTGTATACGTCAACGCTTAATTTTAAATTGATAAAGAAGAATTCCAACAACTGCGATGTCCAAATAATTTTTTGGAAAACGTTGGCTTCGCTCACTAAAAAAAAAAAATCTAAATCAAAGCAGAGAAATGGAATGAAAAGAGGATAAAATGGCCGAACGGGCGTGTTATCGAGATTTTTTCTTGTCGTCCAATAAATTTCATACCCAGTCGTACGTCTGACAATATTACATTTGCGTTGGCATTGAGATTGGTTACATAATCGGCGAATCTAAAAAGCGTCGATAAGACTAAAACTGTCTCTCTGACGGCATTATATTTTATTTGAAAAACCGGAGTTATCGATTTTTGTGCTTGTTTCACAACGGCGATTTTTTCCCTGATACGGCTATCAATTTTCTTTTATAGATAACGCAAAAATATGTTTCATGCACATCTGCGTCGTACATTTCGGTATTGCGATCACGTTAGGAAAACATAGAGTCAGGCCAAGAAATTCAGGCCGAGTTATTTTTCTCCTTGAATTTGAATATGAAAATTTATATTTTGATGTTACGTAATTAAGTTACGTAAAGACATTTTTACAACGTGAACGAAATAACGATGTTTTTAAAAGACCGAAAGAAGGGCCGGAGAAAAATGCCGACGATTTTACACCATCGAGAGCGATGTGTCAAATGGAAATTCAATCATTCATTTTATTCTCATTAAATCGAATTAAAATTCGCTGCTCGCGTTTTTTATCTAATAACGTTTACGATGTGTCTTTGAGATTTAATGACATTGGATTTTTTGATTCTTGACGATGTGAGAAATAAGAAAAAGTTTTCAGCAAAAAAATTGTAAACACAATCCAATTTATCAGAAAAATGATCTAATTCTGAATTGTTTTCTGTAAAATTGTTCGCGGTAACAAATGCTTTGAAAAGTTCATTGGAGGACACAATTTGATGATTGAAGATGTATCGAAACTGCATTTTACGTAATAATCAATTTCAAGATAACTCGAATTTGAACTTTACGTTGGGTCAGTGATTACAATTTTTATTCCTTTGGCTTCTCCAATTATCGTGTTAACATAGTGCACATTTTGCAATCTGAATGCCATTTTAAAATTGTTTGGAAAATTTTATACTGTTTTGAAAATTTAGTAGGAAAAAAAAAAACTCTTGCAAAAACAGAGTAGTGAGAGAAAGTTAAAGATGCGTTCAATTGAAACGAACAATTTTTGATCATAAATATTACTTGTTTATATTATAATATATGTGAAGGCCACATTTCGATGATATTTTTGAAAACACTTTTTAAAAGATAAGAGCGATTTTTTTAAGTGAAATATTTACTTTCGCGTTATTTTAATACTTGTGTCAATATAGGTATTGTATTTTAATCGGGTTTTAATGAAGTTTTGTAATTTTGGAAAACAAAAACAATTTCACTGTTCATCAAGATGTTGTCGCGAGAGTTTTGAATTTTTATACCGTCAATTTTGTTCCAACAAAGTTAATTTTGAATTTTTCCCATCAAATTAGCGGTGAGTTTGAATAACAAATCATATTCACGTATAATCTAAAATAGCTTCGTTCATTCAAATTGCTAATCCATATTCCGAATATTAGTATTCTTAAAAAGAAAAAGGCAATAAGTAAAAGTAAAAAAGGAAGCTAATTATCCAAATGTAACATATAAACCTTAATTAAAAAAAAAAAAAAAAAAAAAAAACCACAAGGCACAATTTGCCTCGTGAGCTCTTGTCGGACAAGGGACCAGCGTCTAATCGTCGAAAAAGTCGACTAATTACAAAAATTGATCAATTATACCAACAATTACATATTCCTGCGTGGCGTTTTTCGAACAATTAAAGTAACTCGGCACGGAAAAGCGTAACGCCCGGATTCGTCGAAACCGTCAATTGAAATTAATCCCAAACGACTTGTTGTTCTCGGAAGCGAATGAAAGTCAATTCCTGGTCGTGCACGCGCGCTTCGGAACCGCGCGCCTCGGAAAAGCGGACGATCGATCGCGGGGGGACCTTCGCGCCGATCGGCGAAAACTCTCGGCGAGCATGCATTTCGAGATGTTGCGCAACACATTTTGTAATTATAAGTCAAGTGTTTTTTCAGCGTAGTTCCGTTCATAAAAGACCGGATCGTTGATGCGTGACGCATTGCTTAGACTCTTGGAAGCGTTGGTTAAAACGCGTTAATTACACTCTGCTGTTCAAAAAGAAGGCATTCAGCGAGAATTGAATCTTGATGAAAAACTCGACCTCCGCATGTCCGCATGTATATTCATCTGCTCGCATGACATGCCAAAGTATAGGTTTTGAATAAACAATAAACGAGGCGTTCATACTCCCTTTTTTATTTTTTTTTGCTCACTGGCAACAGATTCAGACAAAGGGGAAGCCCTTATGGCCTTTGTTTGCTCGATAGTTTCGATGGAAAAATACATTACTCTCGTTAACCTGAATTATTTATGGAAATAAAACAAGCGTGGATACGTACGCAAGTGCGCGACACGTTCGTTGACTCCGAAATCACTATTTTTGACGACTGGGTCAATAACATATAACTCTTTAAAACTCAAACTACAAATAACTAAAACCCCGTTTAAACGCAATCATTTATTGTTATTGTTATTATTTAACATCCTTCCAACGTTAACGTAATTAAAACTATCATGATAATCGAAAAAACTAAAAGTTAACTCTTTCGTCCTACTTTCGCGACTCTGTTATTATACAATCGAAGACGGTTTATCTTATTTTCCAATATGCAAATTGCGTATGACGCTCGTAAAAACGATGCACGGTTGCCAGCATAACGTAATACGTAGAACAGAGTTTCGTTTGTTGGGAAGTTCATGGCTTTCTCATTGCTCGATGCTTCATTAACGAGTTTTTCCCCCCTTTTTCCCAATGAAATTACGTTCGCGCATTAAGCGCGAGAGCCTTATCTGCAATCTAAATGGCAGAATGGTCGAGCGCCGAGGCATCGTCCGTTGCCTTTTAGTCACCTGCTTCTGCCATTTGTATTATGCTCGGTTCAGGATCCCAACACCTTGACGTTTGGCATAACACTGCCCGAAGAAACCAGACGAGTGAAGCCAATCAAAAGGTGAAGTAATAGTTTCAATTATGCAGGTTTTAATTGACTCCATGATGTAGATGCTACGTAATACCTTAATTGAACTCGTTTCGTGATATACAACTTAAGTTACAATTCCTCAATTTACTTTATCCAACGTTTTTTTGTAGGCTTTGTATGAAAGAATTGGGGTTCATTAGCCTCAACGCATTTCCCGAACATCAATCGTTCAATTGTCACCACAATTAATGCTTTATATTTCAAATCAATCTCCAAATCGTCGTCCTTCATTTGCGCGAAAAAAAAAAAAACAAAAAACAAAGTTTCTCCGTTGATTCAGATTCATATTTATAATTTGTCTCCTTGTCTCTCGTCGACTCTTCCTGGCGTTCCTTTTTCAGCTGTCTCTTTTCATTTCTCTATCTCGACGGAAAAGATTCAGAGTCATGATGGGTAAGGGTGCCTAAGGGGGTTCTGTCCACCCTTTGTATCGCCGAGCAATCACGACCTACCCCACGAGTGTACGCGCGCTACATATACATCTCTTCCTCGCATTTCCCTCGTTTCCACGATTCTCATCGTCCTCCTCCCTCTGTCGTCCCATCGCGAATGCCTCTCCCTGTTGCTGCCCTCCTTTTTCCATCCTCGTCATTTTTTCATCTCCCCTCTCTCTCTCTCTCTCGTTCTTTCTCTCATCACGGTCGTCATTTCGTGCTCTGTGGGGTTGCAAATGCGCTCGCGATGACTGCCGTGTATTTGCGGAATGACTGATGAACTGCAACGGTCTTATAGGAAACGTACATGGACGTTTCAATTACGCTGCACGCCGCCGGAAAACACGCCGACTCCCCGGCAGCGGCGCTTCATTTTTTTTTTTTTTTTTTTTTTGACGTGCGCGGCGTGTCGCTCAAGATTCTACTCCGAATTTTTGACTTGCATTGTTTTTCTTAAGATTTCGATTGCGCGCGACGTAGGGACCGCGAATCATCTCGAAAAGAGTCATTCTTTGAACCCGCAGCAAAAAAGCAAGCTGGGGTGGTTTTGCAGGGATGATTGATGATTTCTCTATTTTGCGACGGAGTATTTACATTTCTTTGCTTAGGGTGAGTTTTTGCCGTTTGTTGTAAATTGTCAGGCGAAAATGAAAAAAAAAAAAAAAAGAAAAGAAAAATAGAAATCATTTACCGAGGGAGAATTGTTCTTTTCATCGGGAACAATGTTTTCCAGGAAAGATTAGGATTATAATTGTTCAATCGATAAACGCCCCAAAGCAAACAAAAAAAATCTTCTTAATTGCAAAATTTCGACAAACATACATAATATCGTAAGGACAATCGTGAACCTCGCAACCGGAATATCAAACGGATTTCATTGGAACAATTTCGCAATTGCACTAATGACGTCATAAGTAATTAACATCCCATTAATACTATCAACATTAGCGCAAGTAATACTACACGTATTTTGATTGAAAATTGTTAGGCGTTATAATAGAGGATGTAACCCGTCGTGTCGGTGTGTTGATGCAATGCAGGAACGTCGAGAGCGTTGTGTTGGTGATGTTCAGGTCGACGCAAAGCAACCCGGTCATTCTAACCGACCAAACTGGTTTCGCGTCGTTTCTGATCTACTACGCGGAGAATTTGATAGATTTCTGTCTGGTTGCCGATCTTAGCCGAGCCCGGCTCGGCTTTGCTCGAGTTCAGTTTCGTCTTCGAGGTAAAGGCCCCGGAGAGAGATCTCTTCTTGTGCAGAAATAACGCAACGTTACATAAACATCGCACAAGCCTAATGAGCAATTTACACTTATCGTTAATGTTGAATTAAAGAAGAAGAAAAAAAAAAAAAGATAAAGGAAAAGAAAAACCACACGCAGAACATTCGATTATGTGCGCTTAGATATGAAAGCCACTTAGTAATATTATTTAATGCCATTTGATAGATTTTCATGTGCTTTTCATAATTTACTATGTTGCAGCTTATTTAATTAGCGAAGGTCATTTTTCGTATAAACGTTAAGATCATTAATATATTGTAGAAGCGGCTTTGGTGAATTCCAATGGCATTATTTATGAAGTGATGAATAACATTAAATTATTTTCTACCTTTATGATAAATTAATTAACATTTTTTTTATTCGTCGTCTTGTTTAAAAGGATTCCATCACTTTTAATTCATTTGTTGATTGATTAATATTTTGTTTAAACAATTGTCGAATGTTCCGTTGTTATGTTTATAATTGTTTTGTTATTATTATCGCAGCTGTTTATAACGTTTTGAAATAAATGAAAGAGTATTGAAAGATTGATGCGTGTGATAGAGAGTCTGAAAATCATTGAAGATACTCTTCGCACTGGTTGGTCGGCTAGTTGGTTGGTCCACGACAAAAACTAGGAGTGCACGCCTGTTCGTTGACCGCGAAGACCAGGCCAATCAGATAGGCGAACCAGTCTTCAAAGAATCGCAGGATTCATTTTGACGTCGTAACGTAATTCAAGTAGCAAAAATATCAATAAAATCAATGGACTTAAATTTCAAATAAATTCAATGCTATTAATTATTTCATGACAGTTTTCATATTTCCCATGACTACAAATTAAAAAATTCTTTTAAACAAGAAAAAAAAAATCACAATGAATTGAAAGTCCATTGAAAACTGCTTTTCCACTTTATGAAAATAATTTTCTTACAATTCAGAAACACGAACATCTGGCGATAATTATTTCTGAGAAATTAAGGTCGTTTCGAAAGAGATACGTAATTATTCATCATTCATCATACGCTTTGGAATTTCGACCTTGTGCGATTATGAATTTGAGAAGTTGAATTTTCAACATCTTTGAAACGGACGTAAATTGCAACAACGAAGATGAATTTCCTATGAATCGATTCCCGGTAACGAGCGCGTCAGCTTTTGATGGTTAAGTTGGATTTCCAATGGCGATTGGTTGTGTAAGACAGGAAGTGTATCGCATTTAAAAAGTCATTCCGATTGTTGAAACTAGCTTCGAAAAATAAAACAAAAAGCTCATAGCATTCCACTGACCATATAATGGCGCGCGACCAATTACTCCTTAACGATATAATGACGCATATCGCATACAAGAGACCGTTCCGATACCGAGAAAATTCTATCTTTACCTTTCCTTCGCGAACTTCAATCTCAGCAATGTCTTTGTACTCAACTGTGTTTCTAGATAATCTGCAAAGAAAGCGAATCTACGACTTTTCTAATTTTTCATCATATAAGGACATCCACTCGGCTCCGCGACATTAATCATCGCGCGAAACAATTCCAACAAGAATTTTTGAGTGCCCGAGTGCTATTTTCATAAAGGCCTGTGAGAAAATCCATTCTTGCTTTGATAACGAAATAAATTTGTTTAAGAGATTCGAATCTAAGCAACTTGATCTGATCGGAATCTCTGCTTAGGAAGTGTTCAGAAATGTTACGTTTTACGTGAGATTGCTCGTTGTACGATGACTAATCATCAGGTTATGTCTAGATTATAATCAAAATAAATGATTTAACTTGATGTCTATCAGCGGTTTGATGAAATTCCTGAAAGAATACCGAGTGGATTTGAATTGTAAATTCTGTACGACTTCTAATCAGGGATGAAATTCAAACAGACCATTTACTACTTCAAACAAAAATACCATCAAAAGCCCATTATCATTTTCATCGTAAACTCTTTCTTCCGGATTAACGTGTAAATATCCAAATCAGAATCCATCGTTCTTGTTATAGAAACAAGGCATTTTCGTATAAAATGCCTTGACGGATCGAATAAAATGAAATGATTTTCAAGTTATCCTCCCCTCCCCCTCGGTTTGAAAATCGAAACGATTAGCGCGCCGCTCACCTATCCTCTGAAGTTACACCGTCAATTTGCTTGACGATCGCTAATGACCGCGCGCGGACGGCACTCAGGCGACGCGATGCTTGACAAAGCCTCCCGTATAATTCCAACTTTTGTCAATGAACAATGGCTGAATAGAAAGCTCGCTTGCGCTAGCGTAATTGCGTCGTGATTGTTCGAAAATAATTTGATATTAACGCGTATCTCGACGAGTGCGTCAAAAGTTCATTCGATAACAGCACTCGTCGTCCTCTTGTCGTTATTCAAACTTGATCGATCCATCTTCCGCTTAATAATGCGCCTAGTCATCTCGCGCTGCCCGTTAGGCGAATCATCGTTGCGGTGATTAGGCGAAGCTCGCGTGATTAGCGCCTTGCAAAAAGTAGCAGGTGCGAACCCGATAGGATAAATCTATTCAGGATCGAGTTGGCTGAATTCAAGTTGGATGCATTTTCAGTGTGACAATGACACAAGTCATTGTATTCAAGATTTTTAAAAAAAAAAGGAAAAAAATTATTGTATAAAGACTTTTTATTTAGCAGGAAACGTTGATAACAATAATTTTGATTGTCGAAATATGAAAGTTACCATCGAAATAAGATTTATTTTAATATATTCATGACCCTTTTTGTGAAGTCATTGCTCATTTCCTTGCGATTTAAATATATATATATATATATATCTAGATAAGAATTGTTAATAAAAGTCGTGCTATGAAAAATAAATGAAATTCCAATTGTTTACGATGCAAAGGCGCAGAAATATTGATGCATAAAAAAAGAGGAACTGAGGCACGGAAATAACGATCCGAGTCACTTTGGATGGATCGCAGTCTGCATTTCATTACATCAGCAAAAGCTGTCTGAAATGTAAAGGCACACAATTCCATTGCAATATGCAGTAAAAAGGGAGAGGCCACCCGATCTTTCTGTGTCATTTCGCGCCTTGTCCTCGTGTCGTCTCGTTTTTTATAGCCCTTTCCGATTGTGCTCACGACGAAAGGAAATCTCCAGGTGCTCTCCCAGCAAAGAACCGGGCAAAACCTACATGTTCCGTACCGCCAACTACATAAACGCGAACACCACAAAAACTTTCAGTCCCACACACTCGTTCATTCAATTATTTCGAAATCGTTATTTATAGCTTTTCGCTAAGCAAAATTAATTACTAATCCACGAGGAAAAATTTGCATCTTTTTTTTTTTATTCAGACGTTTCATCGTGCATTACTATATTTCCTTCTTTTTTTTTTTTTTTAATTTTAA
>JABFQA010001709.1:0-12935 GCA_022817065.1 Probaryconus sp. ZL-2020 | reverse complement strand
AAAAGAAAAAAAAAAAAAAAAAAAAAAAAGGACACGCCATGATACGAAAGAAATAAGCAGGCAAAGTACATTAAAAATTAATTACTTTGCTGATGGAAAACTAGAAGCTGTAGACCTACGCGAGTCCTACGCGGTGCTTAATGCCTCGCATATAACTCCACGAGAAACTTACTTTGTTTGTGCATTGATCATCGTTACGTACTTTTTTTCAAGACTTTTAATCGTGTTCTTAAAGTCTATTTCCACGAAAGTCTTTGCTCTCTCACCGCTTCAATAATAATTCTTAACCATTTGTTTATTAACGTTAGTCTTCGCGATGTTAACTGACGTTCTTAAATAATTTTATAATTACGTTAAGCAAGATTTTTATTTAAAACGTTGCTTCTTAGTTTTGCTACCAGCGATGTATTGTGTATTTATACAAGCTTTGCACGATGGACTGCAGAAAACATTTATCTATTATCAAACACGCACCTCGCTTAACAAATTGCGACTCATGCACTTGTTAGACCTGACGCAGCAAGTTCATAAGGTAATATCTACGTGCTGCATATGAATTGTATTGCTTAATGAATAATAGTTGTTTAAATTACAGATATAGATTACATGCAAAAAATTTTAATAATTTAACTACAGTGTCTAAACAAAATCTAACAAATTTGTACGTCATCTTTTTTTAAACTCAACTTTTAAATAATTTCTTTCCTTAGTAACAGTAAAGTTATGGTAAACATGCTTTCCAATATATCCTTAGAAAAATTGTAGTAAAAAATTGAAATTGAAATAAACCTTTTGGTACAATTATCAGAATAAACATTTATCGAAGTAAATTTAAAAAATCTGAAAGAATTCCTTATAACACTTCTAATATCATATTATATCGTGAGTAAATCTTTAACCCATTTCTCTTTCGCAACGTCAACGATAATAAAATATTTTTCGATTCCAGATAACAGAATAAACATAAGCAAGTGATTTATAAAAGTGTATTTGTTCGTTTCCCGTCTAACACGCCCATTTGGAATCAATCAGAGAGCATATTCGTGGCAATTTATTTCTTCCGTTCGAAGACAGCGCGCGCATACTTTAAGATGAACATTCATCTCGGAAAACTAACGTCTCGCTAAGTTAACAGGCTGTCGTTGAAGTAATCTCGGTTATTTTAATACGAGACCATTACCTCTCTCTTCTGGTCTGAGATAAATAGATAAATAGATTTTGCGCTAAGGCCTCCTCGATAGGATTTGCCGGCTCGGAAGACCATTTAAAACGGCGCGGAGGATTTTCTTCACTCTACAGTTAATACGTTGGCGTTTGCGTCTATATCGGATTCCGCATCAGAATCCATCGTTTGTCGTACCGCGAAAGCCGAGAGTAATTAACTGCTTAACGAAGTAAACGCGCGCCATCTTAGCTAACTCTGGACCAACCGACGGTTGTCCCCCCTTGCCCTTTTGGGTTGCATTTAGCGCGATCGACACGAAGAAATTCCCTCGACGTTGGTCTTGAAGTCGCTTCTCCTTTCGCCCTCCCATAGCGGAAAAAGTCTCGCGATCTTATTTGCAGGCTTATAAAGCAATTCCTTTGGTAGCGACAACGTGGCTCCTTAAAAACTCAAGTTCCATTCCTTTCCATAACAATCCTGAGTAACAATTTATCAAGGCGTTGTCCAGTTCAGTTACCCTTGTAGGAAAATGAATTGCCCAGGTTGGGCCCAGATTGTACCCATATAGGTCCTAGCCATTTTGGGATTGTCAGGTTTTTAAAATAAAAATACGTTAAACTCTTCAATAAAACAACTGAATTTGTTTCATTTGTTCTATAATTTATAAATTTGCTTTAGCTAATCCCATAAAAATGTGAGCAGCACCGAAAATGAAAAATAAAAGATAGATAATAAAAAAAAAAAGACCAAGGTTCGGTCGTATGCAGAAAATTACAGTTCAAGCATCAAGAGTCAAAACAATAGTTCGCGAAGGTGTTTATAGCCTTCGGTAGTGTCCGAAGGTAGGAGAGATCGCACGAGCGCAAAGATCAAGCAGGATCGTGCGACCCGGACCCCTCGACCTGTACATCTCGGGCCCCCTTTGCCCCCATCGTCTCCGCCCCTCTGCTCCCAACTAGGGGCCCTTCTTGCTCGCCTTCGTCTCTCGTGAAACTAACTCTCATTTATCCGTATTCCTCTCTTCGTCTCTCTGCCGCGCATTTCTTTCCCTCTCTCTTTCTATCCATCTATCTCTCTGGGCCTGAAAATACATGAGTCCCCCTTCGTGGGCCCAGAAGAATATTCCAACCTCACGTGGCGGAGTGCGATCCACGCCTGTGATGCAATTCGAATTCTCTCTTTCCATTTATCTCTCTTTGTCTTGCTCCAACAGCTCGACCGATGAGCCGAAGTCAAATTATGTCGACGTTAATGCTAATGTCGTGTACGTGCGCCGTATTAGAGCGGAGAGCACAATCTCGGGATCCAGAATCAGGAACCGATCGGGACACGACGATGATTTGATTATGGATGATGATGAAAGATGACGAGATACGAAACACCTTCGAAAATCGTGTGCCTTTTCGCAGGTAAGGATTGGCTCGTTTGCGACATCTTCGAGCAATCCGACGTTCAGATTTGACTATATTTTTTGGATTAACGCGACGACTGAATCGATTAACATTTTGAAATTATGAAAAAGGAATGAGAAAATGGTGCTTCGAGCATCAATTGCTTCATGACAGAAATTTTGCCATGGATAATTTCACGTGGGTATGTTAATGACATATAGACATGCAAAGTGAATCGAAATTATAAGTTACAGAGATTTTTTTTTTCGTTGCATTAGTAGGAATTGACAAATCAGAAATAATTAATAGTAAATTTTTTTTCTTTCGGTCTCAAACGTAATGTGGATATTTTATTGCAATAATTTAATTTGAAATCGATGCTTTTCATCTTAAAGAAATGACACTTTTCCAATTTTCATTACAATGTCCGTCTCTCGTTAAACGAGTAAGCAATCTCCTTCGGCAAAACCTATCAGAATATTCGGTACAATCAATCGGAACGAATCAGAAAGCGACGCCCCCTATCAAAAAACCGATGCCAATAACCAACCCAGCAACGAACGTCCTTTATCCAGGATCCGGGACGATAAAACTTACTCGAAAGTGTAAAGTTTGCATTTCGCGACAGTGTGTCAGCGTGACAGCCATAAAATCGAAAGCGTTATCACGAAATTGCCTGTTCGAGTTCGCGTACCCATCAGTCGCTAAATCTGTGAACGAAGTTGCGGTGTGCATAACCCGATCTCTCGGAAGGTTTAACCAAGCATCGAGAGCCTGCAATACGGAACTCATCGTGCCAACGTGTAGAACAGCAAACGAGCCGAAATTAATTGGTGCAACTGAGTCCGCAAATTCAAAATATATTCTGAACATTCTTTCGAAATATACACGAATCAGAGTATTTAACAAAATCGTCTGTTATCCCACCATTACCATAAAGTATGGTAAAATTTATCTCACAAACTCATAATTTTTCGCCAAATTTGCAGTCTTCGCGTGTATTATAATAATAATGATTTTGCAATTCAATGGATCCTCTTCGTGATTGCCTTAAAATGTTTATAATTATTATTGCAAAAGGTATACAAAAGTTTAATAATTTATTATCTTTTACAAAGCATATAAACAAAGAAGTTGAAGTAGAGAGAGGTAAAAGAAGCGTTCCGCGATAGCTGGTAAGTGAGTCGTGCATCTCCCACAATTAGTCAGGATCTATTTTAACTCGTGCCCCTCTGCCCCTTCGCTCCGAGTAGGATTTATCGTCCGAGGCGACTTTAGATCAACCGTAGAGCACTGCACTACAACGTACGGGGAATCCCGCGCATCGTCCGTTTTCGCTCTATATATGTATTATGCGAGTTTGTTTATAGCGGCGTGTGATCGTTTCGCGAAGATTGAGACGCTATTCCCCAACAGGGATCTTTTGCTCCTCGGCGCGCTCCTTTACATTGTAAATATTCCTCGCTTTTATTACGCGATAGATACCCGCGTCGATGACCGTTAGACGTTAGTCGGAAAAAAGATTCAACAAAAAGACGCGATGTAACACGAAGACGAGATATAACGACTACTCTCAATCCGGAAACACGTGTCGTATGAAATTTAAATGTTTCCCAAATTTTTTCCTAAAAAAAAAATAGGACAGCTACCTCAGAAAAAACATAAAAAGTGAATAATAATATAATGAAATTAAAAATTCCTAAATTTTTAGGAAACCCTTGGGATAGGGGAGAGGCGGCCAATATGGACAGTCAAAGAAAACGTATCCCCATAATAACAGAATAGGGAAGCGTTTGTTTTGATTGCCCATATTGGCCATCTTTCCCCTAATTCCTAATTCCTATCTTAGGATAGGAAACATCTCATCCTGTTGCAGTAATATAAAATCGCAACAATATTGTCAATAATGACTGCGATTGGTTTGGAGTTTTGTTAATTAAAAAGTTTCGTGCACGCTCATACTATCAGCATTCCACAGTTTTCCGAGCGAACTCGTAATGCACTCAAGTATCCGTCGAAGAATTTCTTCATATTAAAATCATTTTCGATCTGAGCTCTCAGTGCTTTGCATCCTCACTCCACTATCCTACTCCGGATACACAGACTCTTACCGAAGAAGGAACGGGGCTGTCCTGCACGTGGTATTAAATTATTAAGGAGGGGAGGCAATTATGCCCGGAGGGTCGATTCCATATGTTATGCGAATATTTCACCCTCCACGACGTCGAATCGAGAGAACGGTCGAGCCTCAGTAACTCTCCACACTCGAGCCAGTTATTTCTGAATTCACCTCTCCGTCTCTCTTCGGCGTAATAATAAAGAAAAGTCTTCTGCGAACTACTCTTCTGGCATCGGTGGCACTACTGCTTGATTCAATAAGAATAAGGCGACTGGTAGTTACGCCGTGGAACACCGGTTATTAAATTATGCCCGACTTTGCGAGAAGAGAAACGTATTACTTTTGCATACGCTAAAAGCAATCAATTATTTTCTTTATATTCACAGTATCCGATGTATCGGTGATAGAGAAAAAGGAAAAAGATGAACAACGCTATTTGCGCATTTTCGGCTCTTTAAATTATGATTTTTAATTAATGAGGGTACAATGAGGGATGAAGAGCCAACAGAAATTTTTCATTATGGGTTATAAAACGTGTTTTGTCGAAATTAAAATTTTTTTTCTCTAGTGATATTTCGTTAGTATCAACTCTAGTAGAAATAAAACCGGATTTGTCCAAATAAAAATTTTATTAGAAATAACAAATATTTTATACCTGTTACCGAAACTATTCTTACCCCAAATATTATAGGAAAGTTCAACTATCATCAGAGTCTTCGTTTTATCACGAGGAAGATCTTTTTTGGAGTGTAAGTTTACAAAGTAATGGCTTTGTAGTGAAATTAAAATTAAACTCCCCAAAATTTCAGACGGTAAAATATGAGTTGAACTTTTTCTTTTCCTTAACGACCCTCTCTTACTCTCTTTTTTCTTCTGAGCCTAAGACATTAATGTGCACTCATACAATTTCCCCCAATCGTGATTACTCTAGATGAAGAATGCTTGGAAAATATGTAGATATGCACACATTTATAATATTAACATTTTCTTTCTTCGAGCAATAAGAAAATGGTAATAAATTTCTGTAATATCTTTAAAGATGATCAACATAACTAATTAACAAATATTTAATACAACTAAATTTTTGGTTTAAAAACAAAATAGTTGTAAATTCTAACAATGTTTTGATAAATAATGTATATGAGATGCTGCTGTGGCGAATAATGGACGGACGATCAGATGCAACTACATAGCAAAAACCTTAAACACTCGCACTTCTTTTTGCTTTCTTTCCTTTCTTTTCTTTCCTAGTGTTACAATCAATTCTTTCCTCTTCGACTTTAACTCTTTTTCTATCTTTTGGACTTTTTTTACGCAATAGTCCGATTCGGGAGACAGTGACTTATTTCTTCACAGGTAAAATTATAGACAATTAATCTATTTAAAAAATATTTTCTTTTCCATTTACCTTCAAAATTTGTCACTCCAAATAAATGAGGAAACAGTGTGGTTTAAATTTAGCCGTAATAGAATATCAAATAAATACAAAAATGAAATAAAATTAAATTACACTGAAGAAAGTAGACTTCCAACAATTATAATCTGGGAATTGTTATTGTGTGCTCGTATGAATCGAGAATCAGAAATTAATGATCTAACTCTTAAACGTGCAACGGATTGGTTGTAGTATGAAACTCGACGCATATACCAATTACACGTTTTATCATTGTAGAATATTCTACGACGGTTGAGGTATTACCACGAGTGCGCGCTTACATTATGTTCTTCGGATATTCCTTTGTTTCACTTATGCATCTTCGCTCAGTTTACATCTGCAATCTTATCCATCAGATATTGCAATTGCCTTCTGATAATGTAGCAATAGACTACTTACTCATAACTGATTCAATTCATTCTTATCATAGAAGTGTAGTTATGAGTATTTAATATTTAGGATGAAAATCAACTGAAAACAGTACAATTTTCAATTGCATATACAGTGGATAACTCATCAATTACAATAAATTTCAATAAGAACTGAATTACGTTGAAAATTGACTTTTCAGTTTTTGACATTTGAATTGATAACAAGATTTCAAAATACAAAATTCTCCAAACGATAAAATCGAAGAACATTTTGTTCATTATCGTTAGTCAAAAAATTCAGCTTAGCCAAAGAATATCTAGCAATTAACAAAAAACCCAATCACAAACACAACACGTTTCTTGATATCCCTTGAAACCTACTTTCCATCCTTTCGTGGCGATTCGCATTTTCATAAATGAATTCCCGACCAATTTGACTGCCCTTAATGTCATAATTTCGTGTCTCGTGCCGCTTTAACAAAACGTTAATCGGATTCGAGTAACTTCGCAAACACAGAACCCTCCACCGTTCCCCTTCTCGCTCCTCGCCGTTGCACATCAGAGCGCGTAATGCGCTACATCGAGAACTTCTCGCGGAGTTTAAAATCAGCAAAGGAAACGAGAAACGGGTCGACGATGTCGCCGACGCTTCTTCTTCCTACCCTTTCGGCCTCCAACCCCTCCCCCCCGGGGGGGGGGCTCTTCCCACCCCCGCAACGTCTTTCGGACCGACTTGTCTTCTCCGTAATTCTTCTTCCTCCTCATTTTCTTCCCCCCCTCCCCCTCCCCCTCGCCAGTCTTCCTTTTCCGGCGCTTATTCGGCCACTCCATCATCGCTTTTCCATCCTCTCAATCGACGGGGCGAAAATATTCGTAAGAATTAAAGCGCTGAGAATTAACATTCCACGAAGACGAAAAAGAAGAAGGCGGCGGAAGAAGAAGATGATGAAAAGGGTGGCAGTGGATGGAGCGGGGGATGCGTGCGTGCTACCCCGACGAAACAACGGGGGCATTGCCGCCTCATGGAGCGACCCCCCGCAAACCTCGCCGACGACTTAGCGGACCCCCTAACCCCTCCTCACACCCCCTCACACCCCCTTCTCCCAAATTTTCTTCCACGACGTTCATTCGTTTCCAACTGATTCTCTCTCTCTCTCTCTCTTTCTCTGATTCTCTCTCATTCTCTCTCTCTCTCTTTTCAACTCCTCTCTCTCTCATTCTCTCGCGACTTCTTCTTCTTTTCTGTTCCTTTTTCGCGAATGAATGTATGTGCCTGTGTGTATTACCTCGTGCCACAGTTGTCTGTGTTCTGCATGTATACTCCAGCTACCTTTTCCCTGTTTGCGTGTTTATGTTGGAACGTATGTCTGTATGTATATACATCTTAGAGAGCCAGGGCTGGCGTCGCAGGGGAAGGCAAAACTCGGTTGATGGCGGAGGCGGCGGAGAGAGGGTGTCTGGCTGTCTTATTCTTTCCACTCATTAAGGCGGATCGATGTGGCAGTGGATGCGGCGGCAATGGTGGGAGGTGTATATAGTGGGTGGCCGATGAGAAAGACCGACCGAAGGCTCAGGGAGCAGAAGATTGCCAAGTAAAGTATATGTCACACTTGCCGCGCGATCTGCCTAAAATATTCGACTTTGTTTTACTAATCCCGGATTTAGTCGCAATGCTCTTCGACATCTCTCTCTCTCTCTCTCTCTCTTTTTCCTTTGTCTAAAGTTCTCCCTGCATTTTTAACATTGTTATTATCGTTTCCCCCAGTTTAGCTTTACATCCGCAATGCCTCTTATTTCGGTTTTTCATTTTAATTAAACTCAGGAATAATAACAACGGTTACATTCGAAGCCTCTTCGCTCTTTTTTATTAGTTTTTTTTTTTCATGAAACTGAAAATATTATGTAATACAGACTGTTAAAGTCAACTGTATGAATTACAGTTTATACGATTCTGTTAATATTGTTAAACTATGCTAATAAATCCTAGAACACAATGACAATCGATTCATATTTGTGAACATATCTAACAAAGGTACAAAAAATAAGTTTACGCTTTTAGGATTAACGCTGTACCAATTGAAAAAAAAAAAAATTACACTTTCTGCAACAAACACATAACTATTTTTCGACATTAAAAAAAATATTTTCTACTCATATTAACAAAAAAATTCACTTACCATAACAAACGAAATTTCGACTCGTTATAAATAATTTGCGTAACGATTGAAACGAACTTGAATTCTGCCAAGGCGAATTAAGAAAAAGTGATTACGGCGAGCCTTGATTTTGCGGAGGCGCGTTATTGCTCATTTTTGGAATTAAACCTCTTCCCTCGTTCGTCCGGTAAAATTTCACGAAGTCAGTGGAACTGCTCTGTAGTGTGCGTATACACACATTACGCGTACAAGCTCGTGGCTTTGAAGACACCTACGCCGTATATTTATAGGCAGAGCGTGGATAAGTTGTTTACGCACCGCCAAGACTTTACACCCGATCGAACTAGTCGATGGCGTAATAATTTAGCTGATGATTAACCCATCAGCTTCTGCGCATGAAATTGATTATGATTAACAATTCTTGGCATACAGGTTACATAGATGATTGTCGTTATATCTTTTAGCGATAACGTGTAAATTAAATACTATTATAAACATTATTATTAATACATCGCTATAATTAATTTTAGATAAATAGATAGATGTTACCATCATTTAAGGCTCTCACTTTTTCAATGTTCTATAACGAATAAAGTACTAACTACCACGTACTAACTACCTTTTATCTACCTTTTATATCGTTATAACTAAAAATTGTGAAAACTTCGTCATTCAGTTGTCGAGTTAAAAATACTCGAAACGTAAGTCAGGGGTTGTTGATGAATGAAACAGAGTCAAGATCATGAAAATCCGTGGCATGAATGAAGGTATAAATGACATGAGGGAACGAAAAGAATGACGAGGAGGGTAAAGACCACGTGGCTGCGCACGTGGTGACCGATCCCCCACTCTTATAACAACCAGAACCCCCGACCACCGGTTTCAATGCGCGCCGACGCTAGCTGACCATGCAATGGACCACCCCACACCATTGCCCTGGAAAATCTGTGCCACGAAACCATTCTGATGTCCGGCGCGCGACCTTTATTAACCGGCCACGTGGTCATTAACAATCGTTTTCTCCAAATTCAAATAACTAAGGTAACTAGTACCCAATGACGGTCACCCTTTAGAAAAATCTGTCCCAATTACGGTCACTCCATTTAAAATGCATTGTCTGTCATTGTCTATCCAATGGAACTGACCGTCACTGGTAACCCTGTCAGCCACTGGGTACTTTACCTTAATTGATATAAAATACCATGAAATATAACGCAAAAAGTAATTAAAACATTTGTTACGCAATCAATGGGGACGTTTGGGGTTAATTGAATTCTAATTTGGTGAAGATCGTTTTATTTATAAAATTCCAATGGCACGCAAACGTAGATACATAAATCGACATACGTACGTGTCTCTTTGTATGTAAATCATAGAAGAACCACGCCCTCTCGCGGAAGGCGCTCGTGCTCGCATCCATCCCCCAACCCTCTAATGACGCAAGCAAAGCAAAACAAAGAAAGGTTTATACTGCGACGTGCAACCTCCGAGCTCGACTCGCTCACTCACATGCGCGCAAATGAAATCGATTAAAATGCTGGGCGCTCCTTCTTGGTAGGGATGGTAAGAGAGAAAAGGTAAGGGAGAAAAGCTACCCCGCCGTCGTGCCGGTTGCCCTCCCCCCCCACCCCCTCCCCGAAACCCCCGCGCCGTCGTCTTTGTAAGAAACCGAGAAAACCCTTGCGTAAGTTAAGGATGTCTTAGTGTGATTACTCGCGGCAGTAACACATGCGCGCCCCCCCGCCCCCGCCCACCCCCTCTCGCACCACTCGTATACGAGAGCGCAATAATAAATATACAATCACGTACACACCACGATGCGCCTCCGCGCCTCCCCTACCCCGTAACCTCCTTACCACCCGAACACCCGTTTGTTACTACTGCCAGCCATATTCACATTAAACATTTCGGGCCCTACTTGAATGTTTGCTGAATTTAACCGGATTTGTCACTGCCTGAAAAATTTCAAATTGCAAATTTCGCGTCAAAACTATATTTTTTAAAAAATCCTATGTAGGATTCCTATCTAGGATTCCTAAATAGTGTCATATCTCAAAACTATTAACAGAAAATATAAATAAAGGATGCACACGAGTACATTAAATTGTCTGTCCTTTATTAATGTTTCCAGTGAATGGTTTTGAGATATGCCATAAGTAACCTAAATGAAATTATTGGCATGTTCTGAAACTAACGCCAACATTACAGACAAGTACAATGTTGGTAAAATCTCTGAACGCGTGTTTGGAATCTATTATATATTATGGAGATATACTATCCATGTTAATACCCCTGTTGTAAAAATACTTATAGAGACCAATAGGACTATTTCTATAAACATCTATAAGTATCTATGCGGTTTTTGTCACTAATTCGTCAATTCTTCAATTGCACTTGTTATCCTAAATATAATGTTATTTGGAAATACTTATACATTTAATAGTCCATATGTGGATGTCCAAATTGAAATGATTTCTATTAGTAATACTTATAGAGTACAATTTTAACACATTCTAATTTGAACACCATTACATTACTTGTAAGTAACTCACTAGACTTACTTGTAAGTGACTTGATAGACTCACTGGTCAAACTTACCAATGCCTATCTACTTGCTAGGGCAAATTTCCATTCGGGCTGAACCCCGTAACTTATAATGTTGTATTAGACGATAAACGTACTTGGAAGCGACATGTGGACCAGATGCGTCCTAGAATGACTGAATGGAGGGAGTCTAAGTCAGTTAACAGTCCTCGGTTTTAGTCGTTGGAAAGTAAAAAGGAGGGTGAAGTTGACTCGGTACCTGTTCATGAAGTCGAAATTCTGATAGAAGATAGTGTAATTAAAGAGCCGGAAATAGGAGATCCAAAATCGGTGGTCTCTAAGCCTGTAAAACTGGATGTAAAAGCTGTAGAACTTATTGTATTAAAAAGATAGATCTACAAGGATCAGGAAACCACGACAGACTTTGGATTTGTAAGTCTTAAGTGTTCGAGTCTTTTGATTGATTGTTTACGTCAGAGCTTATTGTATTTTTATGGATCAATATGTAGAGTAATGAGTTATGGTTTTGAAATGGATGCTGCTGTTCATGGATTAAAAATTATTTTTGTATTTTGGTAATGAGTTTTGATAATGGGTAGAAAGCCAAAAATATCTATCTAATTAAACGATCTTTACAAAGCTAATATTATACTTTATAGACAAAATTTTTATGGATAATTCCATGTCTTTTTTCGTACGAATACGCTGGGAATTAGGCGTCATATTGTACGCAGAGCTCACCCTCTGCGCTGTCTGCAAATATGTAAAGTATTGATTGCATTTTATAATTACTTGGGAGCCAGGCGTCTTAACTACCCTCGCATCAGCTCGTCCTTTACATCCTTCTTGAGTGACCGAACTTTTTAGCGCATTCTCCTTCGCACCAACGTGTGCAAGTTTGCTTATTGTCTTCCCTCCTTTCATTTTATAATTCCGCTTAGTTTTCTTTTTCCATTTATTCTACCCATCAACCTTGCAAGGATGCGTGCGGAGAAAGCCGACGAAATGAAGATAAATTATACGTGTATTTGTTTTTGTGATATGGCTGCAGAGTATAAGGGCGACAAGTATTCGAGCGCGCGTCTTAATTGTGTTCTTCTGTTTATCAGCGTTAAACTCTTGTGTGAAAAATTATTAATGCATACGCTCACGTGGTTATGCTAAATGCGGATCTGAAAAAAAGGAATAAAAAGAAAGAGCTAAGGGTTGAAAGAATCGCGGCAATATTAAAGCAGGGTTATGGTATACCTTAAGTATGAAGAATTGATTGTTAAGATATTTTGTAAACCTAAAAAATACGAAAGCAGAGCTTGTAGTTTTGCTGACGGTTTCTGGAATCCATTTTAAAATAAATTTTTTAAATATACACTCTAAGAAGTTACATTTAAACCAAAAATCAAGACTTTCCTTAGAAAGTTGCGGCAAGATTTTACAAGTGAATAAACTTCTTTTCATTGTGTAAAGAGATTATAACATTTTATAACTACACCCATAAATTAATTCTAAAAAAAATAAATTACTATACTGTATCATAATACTGCGATAAATTTCTATTTAGTATAGATTTTTATTATTAATCATAAAAAATTTAATATTATTCTCTATCACTCTTCCACGAATTCGTCGCTAATCATCTAGACAAGATTTTACGTAGTCTTGTCCTTTTCCATGTATTATCCCCAAACAAAATTTCCAAATTTTTGTTCTTCCCAAATAAAAAAAAAAAAAACTAACTAACTAACAAAAAAATAATG
>JABFQA010001708.1:0-12937 GCA_022817065.1 Probaryconus sp. ZL-2020 | reverse complement strand
TTTTTGTTTCATCAAACCGTTGAATTACAATTAATGAATAAATTAAATACCAATTTAAAATGTTGAACTACCAAAATGATCAAATTCATCTGTATCACTGTTGTTGTACGATTTATTTCTTTTAGTATTTTTTTTTCGTTTTTAATTTTTTAAGAACTACTTTTGCATTACTAGGATCCTTTTCAATAGACTTCATCTTCTTAGTCTTTCTTTTAGTTATAGTTTTGACATTTTTTATGTTTAACTCCTCTTCATCCGCCATATCAACTGGATCAATGTCTTCGTTACTTTTGCGTTTTCGTCTTGATGGAGGTCTTATCGATTCATCGTAACTTGGCATTAAAGTTCGTTTCACGAATGTTCATTGCTGATTCACTCAATCTTGGAATTCCAACAGAAAATCTGTCTAAATTATAATCTAATAATTGTTGAAGATTATGAACTGTACATGTAATTTCTGGCTCTGGAGTAATCTCAGTTTGACATGTTAAAGATTTCTCTAACACTGGCATACGCCAATCATAATTATCAAAATTAGTTACAGGTTCAGCCTTGTGAAAATGGTAAAGCTATCCATATTGAGCCTATTGCCTCTTCTGCGGTCGATAAAATTAACTTTAGCAAAATCTTCATCGTAATCGTCATCATCCACATGTTAAAGAAAGTAATAGATCGTTGAGAGATGGGAATACGCTATTTATGTATAAATTAGTGGAATACAAATTATCATGCAAAAATGTGTTAAATCTGAAATAGTATCAATTTTGTATAGAGAAGATTTAAAATATATTCTTGCAAAATATACATGTGCATGTATATGCAATGTTTAATTTTATAACTAGGCAATTTAGACTTTTAAAACTATAAAAAGTTAGTCAATATAAGGTAGTTCAACATTTTAAATTGGTATTTAATTTATTCATTAATTAACAAATTACTAACAAATAATTAACAAATTACCAAACTATTGATTTCAATGTTTTCTTGATTTCATTGACAATTTTTAAATCGTGTGTCTCAATTTGTTCGACAGTTAAGTTATTGATAGTGTTAGTTTTCAGAATGATTCTGTCGCCAAACGCTCATAATAACAGCTTTGTTCCATGCATTTTCTGGTCAGAAACGAAATTCATATCATATTGAAGTATATTTTGAAATTTATTTTGGATCAAAAAATTAGCTGTCATTGTGCGATTGTGTGGGTACAGCTAATAAATGAAAGTTTGAATAATAATAGTATAAATAACGATTCTGGAGAATTAGGATAATCTTCTAAAATTATTGGTCGTGATTCAGACGTGGGATTAAATGATGAGATATTTAACACACAAAACAACGAATCCAATTCCACAAATGAAACAAAGTCTAAGTTAAATAGTAGTAGTAATGAGTTTGCTGATGAAGATCCACTTGAGGGAACAAGTTGGCAATACGATTCCTCAGACAACAGCCCCATTATGAAAACAAGTTTAAGGAAAACCACTCGTCGTTTTATTATTGATGATGAGGATGATGACGATTACGATGAAGATTTTGCTACAGTTAATTTTATCAACCGCAGAAGAGGCAATAGGCTCAATATGAATAGCTTTACAATTTTCACAAGAAACAAGGCTGAACCTGTAACTAATTTTGATAATTATGATTGGCGTATTAGAGAAATCTTTAAGACGTCAAACTGAGATTACTCCAGAGCAAGAAATTACATGTATAGTTTATAATCTTTAACAATTATTAGATAATAATTTAGACAGATTTTCTTTTAGAATTCCAAGATTGAGTTAATCAGCAATGAACATTCGTGAAACGAACTTTAATGCCAAGTAACGACGAATTGATAAGACCTCCATCAAGACGAAAACGCAAAAGTAACGATGACATTGATCCAGTTGATATGGCGGATGAAGAGGAGTTAAACATAAAGAACGTCAAAACTATAACTAAAAGAAAGACTAAGAAGACGAAGTCTATTGAAAAGGTCTATTGAAAGTAATGCAAAAGTAGTTCTTAAAAAATTAAAAACGAAAAAAAATACTAAAAGAAATAAATTAAACACTGATGTATATACAAATATATATTTTACAATTAATGATATCTGTTATAGTTTAGATTTGCAACTTGCTCTTTACTATATTCGATATATTATTTTTCTAGTCTTATATTTCTTAAGGCAGGAATTTTTACATATACATCTCTCTCTCCCTCTTGCTCACAATTTATCACTCAAACATTCTTTACAGTTACATACAACTGGTGTGAGTACACATTTTCTATTAATAATAATTTTCGAATTCTTGCTGACTGGTCTGTTGGAAACTAGCAAAGATGCGAGACAATATTGATGAATAAAGGCACGTTTCATTTTTTTTTTTTTTTTTTAATATCTCGTTTCAAATAATTCGACAATCAAATTTTTGTCTTTCGAGTAAGTAATGCAAGTTTGGAATTTGCAAGAATGTCTCACAGCTACTGGGATTCAAGTTTGACAAGTCGGAGCTGCGATTATTATTATTATTCTATTACTATTATTATTAATATTATTATTTAACCCCAATTTCGTTACGTCAGATATTATCTCATGAGACGAAGGCTGAATACTCAAAATTGGAGAAGAATTCTACAAATTCATAAAATATGTACAATCGCAATAAATTGATTGCACCCTGATAACCCTGTTTTCGTAACAGAATTAAGAAAAATGTTATATTCTATTACAAATGTTTTTTGTTGTTTTTGAAAAATAAAAAAAATGTCATTTTTTTTTTTTTTTTTTTTTTTCATGAGTGTCTCACGAGTTCTGAGTAATGTAACAAAATGATCATTCAAACCTGTTGATCTTGATTTTGTCTAGTATTTGTCGACGAAGTTTTTGTAACAACTTCTGGATAATTGTTATCAACGTTTGTTGTTTTTTCAGTTGAAACGTCTGTCGCAACGTTGTTGTTTGGAACGCCTGATGAATGTTCGACGTTCAGCGATTCATTTTCGTCAAGGTTCGTGGATTTTGTAAGTTCTGTGGGCGAAGAAATTGACGACGGTGTTGGAACATCTGAATTTGGAACGCTCGTGTTTCCTTCGTTAACATGATGATTATGCGGCTTCTCGTCAAATACTTAAAATAGTCATTCATTTTTAGCAATACTTAAAATGGTAATTCACTTTCAGCAATAACAATATTAGTTGATATATCTCAAGCAAACGTATAAGCAAAAGAAACTTACATTTATCAAGACTTATTATGGAACCGACTAATTCATTTACAGTTAAAGATGGCATTTGATCTTCGAGTTGTCTTCTTCTTCTAACAAGCCACCAATCGACAAGAAATAAAGCCAAAGCAAGGATTTTTATGCCTGCACATAATCCAACGTACCTAAATTAACAATCATTTGTTAAATACTGCTTTCCTCTTAATGATAAAAACAATCATTTTATTTTAGTAAAGGAAATGATTCTCTAACCTGTACCGAAATTGTTCAATATCATAAAGAAGACATCTACCACCTTTCTCTCCACAAGTCATTTTCCACAACAAACATGTGGAATCTATTAAGTTTCCAAAAAGAATAGGTGCCGGTATGTAGCCGAAAAGTCTAAATATAACAAACTGCATTCCTAAAGCAAAAGACCTTTCTTCTTCAGAAACTGACCTGAAAAAAAAAGTAGAAAGAAATATAAATGATATATTTTATTAAGAGTTTTTCCAAACTATTATAATGAATATTCATTACCTTAAAACTATCATTAAAAGTGGCATTTGAGTGACGGCGACAACGAAAGTCATAAAAAAAAGAAGGATAAGGAAAGGGAATATAGTTCTACATGGTGATGTACAAGGACCAGCTGTGGCAACGGGTACGACAGTAACTTCAGCGAATTCTTGTGCAGTCGGTGGCAAAACAGTTAAGTTTCCGTGAATACCTGTAAAATAGGATATTTGATTGACATAATAAATTAATTAATAAAATACATAATAATTAATGACAAAATAATTAATTAATATCTTAAGATCTAGTGTGTCTAAGAATTAATATCATCGACAGAGCAATACAAACATATGGATTTAGTCTATACTTACAAGCACAATTGGTAAAATTTGATTTGGAACTGAAGGCAGTGCAACCGGCGTGACACGGACTAAAATATGTGAGACCGTTGTTACCGCAAACAGGTTCCACGTCCGTCATGCGGCATTCGCAACCAAAGTTGCATGCGGCAGTGAGGTTTACTTGAAAGGGCTCCTGACCCTTCGTGCTGCTGTTGTAGTAAGGGATGGTGGTGCCGGCCATTTTAACGTTGTCGCATCCAAGAAAAAAGAGTAAGCCATAACAAATCAGGCATATCACGTTCGAAACAAGGACGAATTGCACCGCCCCTTTAGGCCTCAGTTCCAGTCGTTTCAGCAGGCAGCCACCAAAGAAGATACCTATGCACGCACCGGGGATCGCTATCGAACCTGTGAAAACGCTCGCCTGACTTTTGCCCAGACTGAATTGTGTCTCCAAATATTTCGGAAGAAACACCACGAAGCCCGACACGATTACCAGTTCCATGCATGCGCCTAAACACGTTACAACATAAACTGGATTGCAAACTAGACGCCACATGCTTCGTGGAATATCTGAAATATAAACAAACAATAAAGGATATAATTTCTACACCGAAAAGAATACATTCCATCAATATTTAACTGATGGAAGGCGAAATATTAATGAAATTAAAGGTACCTTTCACGTCTTTTCCATAACCAGTATCATCCGCGCTTTGTCCTTTTTTAATGTCTTTGTTTTGATCCTTTTCCTTATTAGATGATGACTTGTTTTTTTCTATAATGCGAATTTTTTCTTTTTCACGTTGCAAAGTTTTTGGAAAACTGAAGAACGGAATGGCAACCAAAATTAATAGTAAACCACAAAGCAAAAAACCACCCCACCACATTCCAACCCATCTGTGATCACCAGGATCTAAAAAAAAAAAACATGAACAAAATCAAAGTTAGTTAAGATATATTTGATTACAAGGAAATAGCATTCTTAAGGGAACTTTCCAGTTCCTTGAATTCACATAAGACTTTACATGACTTATTTTTTCTCTGTCAGTATATATATTTATTATGAATTAATTAAGTCTAACTGTTATTGCTATTTTACTTAATTATTCTTACCTATACTTATAATTGTACCAGAAAAAGAATCCATATGAAAAGATAAAAGATACGCTCCCAACAGAAAACCCAAAACTGGCCCAAATGCAGCCATACTGTACATACACCCTGAAAATTGATAAAGTATGTCAATAAAGAAATATAATTTTATAGTGAAAAAAACATTTTAAAAAGGAAATAAAAAATTTGCGATCTCTGTACAGGATTTCAAATAAGATAAAAATACAATACAGATACAAATTCAAATACAGTAATAATATACAATTGTATTAATTTCATCTGCAGGATGTCGCGCTTGCGAAAGTTCTGTTCTTCACCTATATACAAAGAAGCACTTTCGGATCTGACGTGGTCGTCTATGTACGTTGTGCCGAGTGTGAACAAAGGGGAACCTCCGCAACCGAGTAACAATTGAGCCAGAACAAATAACATTACAGGACCAAATGTCGATGGAGTTCCTTTAATACAATTATCCCCTCTTAAATTATTGTGCGGTGCTAATGGTGGCGAGGACAGACCAGATGATAAGCGACCTGCGATTAAATTATTAAAATTATTTATTATGCACGACAGAAATTGTTAACTACCGTTTATAACAATTTCCTAATCTTTTTCAGTTCATTGGTTCAAGAGTTATTTGACTGATAAACTATAGATTGTAAATTTTTGGCAATAAACTATATTGTAAACTATATATATATTTTTTGAACTCTTTAGATTACTTTCTTCTTATATCTTATTCGGTTGTAATATCTCATTTCTTTTTTATTGGGCAATTGTCTGTTGTAATAATAAATAAATAAATAAATAAATAAATAAAAACCTAATCAGGATTTAAACATGTATTATGTATGTAAAATCAGACAGAGCTGCGATTGGTCCGTTATTTTTTGGATTATTTTTTATATTCGCGTTTATAGCCACTGTGTCTGATTTTGACCATACACTCTATTCTCGTTCGCTTCTGTCTTCTTGTACACATCCATGTTTTTATAATCTAGGAAGATAAGTACTATTATACTCATCCTTAACTGACCTAATCCCATATCCTGTTCCCTAAGTGACACACCTCTGCATATATTGTCAGAACTAGAATTATGAGATGTTGTTGTAAGATTAGGCTCTGCAGTAAAGTGTGGAACCATAAATATCATTGAACCTAAACCCATTATAACCGCGCCTGTAAATTGAAATGAGAATACAGATTATTTTCTTTGATATTTTATAAAAAACATACTTCTTTAAGCGCATAATTTTTTTTTGTTTTATTACACGAGAATACCCTTTTAAATCTGCTTACCAATGGCTATCCAAACAGGGATGTGTCTGCGACTACCAAGATAACTGACAAAAATGACAGTTATAACATTGCCGATTTCATAGGAGCTTGCAATCAGGCCGGATAAGCTGGACGGGATTTCAAATCTTTTTTCAATAGTGGTAATCACAGAATTAATATAACCTGAGCTAAGTGCTTGTTGTAACGTGACGAGAAATGATAAAAGAAGCACGAAAACCTGCAATTAAATTATTACATTATTATTGATGTCATCATTATTTGCATTATTAACGTTCTCTTCAATTATTATATATAATTAATAAAATTTGTTTTACTTTAATTCCAGCGAATCGTTGAATAAAAACTGGCCTGCAATTGAGAATTCCACAATCTTTTGAATCTGGATTTATAGGTGGTGTTTGTGGCCTCTCTTTCTCAGTCCTGTCGTTAACAATATTTCAACATTAATAAGTTACATACAGTTATACTTTTAATAACAATGAAATAATTCCACAATTTACAATCGACAAATAGAATTTAGTTAATAAATCAAGACAAATTTAAACAAAATATTGTTGACAAATTGTTTACCTGTCAATCATGGAAGCACTTGGATTCCTGCTGTGACATTTGATGATAAAATCTCTGAAATAGTGCAAAAATACAAATACAAATTCATTGTATAAAAGTTATTTGAGCATTTGAGCGCTGTTCTATAAATTCAATGTGAATGAAACGTTTGAAGAATGATTGATTTGCAAAACATGTTTCAAGATATTTCAGAACAGTTTACTAGAAAACTATCATTTGGTAATAGTCATGACTTTCAATGCATTCAAAATAGTCCAATAAGATCGCAAAATAGGCACTTGAAATAGATATACAGTAGAATCTCCGAAATCCAACGCAGGTTGTGTCTTTGTCCATCTTACAGAGGTTTCATTTCAAAATAAGGACAAAAGAGTGTCGGATTTCAGAGTTTATACTGTATTTACAAAGATAAAATAATGTAATAATCTGAGTCTATGAATCTGAGTATATGATCTCTAAAAAAATATTATACAATTATAAAACGCTGTCTGATAAGAAGAATAATCCTGGAATAAATACAAAGACATTTGATCTGTCTGCTTATGGCTGTCTCACCTATGGTCCACGAGGCCAGAGCTTGGATTCCTACTGTGACACCTAATAACGGTGTCATGGGTCAGTCTACTGCTGCCGGGCTGTGTGAGATCTGTGGTTTCACCGCCACTGGTGCCTGTGCTTTCGGCATAAAGGCCCGTCATTGCGTACATGCTCTCGTTTCTGCGATGACCAGCATGATAATTACTGCCGGATTCAGACCTGATCATCAATAAAAAAAACATCATATAAAACCTTTTGGAAATGGTAAGAAAAATTCTTGGAAATAGAGCAATTAAGGGGACATTCAAGCAAAATATGACCAAAAATGAAAAAAAAGTGGAAAAAATTTTTATTGCATATTTAACTACTTTGAACCCTTCTCTTTCATGTGGTTTAATTTATTTTCAAAAAATCGGATTCAAAATGACTGAAAATGATTTTTTTACGCGCCACATACAATGTCAAATACATATCAAGTGAAACTTAAAATACGTTTTTCTCGAGTTTTCATTTTTAACAATTTCTCGAATTCAAAATTGTTCCTGGAGTGCAATTCATAACCGATTTACGTAATTTTTTTTAGTAATGATCGGGATAGTATTGGGAACAATTTGTCTAGACGGATTTTTGATAAATTGTTTTTTAACAATTTTATAAACATTTTACTAAAAAAAATGCTCGTTTTTAAGCCCATTTTTCAGAACTTTTTGGAAAAATGACTATTACTTTTTGACTTTAAATAATATCAAAATTCTGTCTAGACAATTTGTTCTCCACTAAATTCCAAACATTTCTAAAAAAAACGAAGTGAATTGGTCGGTTATTTAACTCCAGGAACGATTTTGAATATAGACTTTTTTCGAATGTTATTAACAATTACAGTAACAAAAAAAAATTATTGTTGTTTTAGCTTAAAAACTTAATTGTATTGAACTAGAAGAATAAAATAAAAAAGAATCATCAAAATCTGTTGAAAATTACGGATTTTAGCCATTTTGCTTGAATGTCCCCTTAAATGGATATTTTTGGAAAAAAGAGTACATTTTTAAAAATATTTCTACGTCTGCAAGCTAACTTTGCGCGGGAGAACGGTTAACCCTACAACCCGGCGATCGGTTCTCTCGATTAATGAGCAAACCGTCGAACTTTACGTTTAGAACAACGGGTGCACTATAATAATATAACAGTTGATCCACTTCGGTAAAACAGTTGTATTACCTACAGATCAATCGACTCTCTCGCAATTTTGTGCAACTGCTTTCCCTGTAGGGAGAGCGGTTTCACCTAACTTCTCTCTGTGATACAGTTCCACTACCTGTCCCTCTCTTTCTATTTGTTTATATAGTAGCCCAACCGCTCTGTCATTCTTGCTTCTCTCACTCACACCTTTCTGCAATATTTCAATTTTTCTAATAGTCCAGGATCCGATCTCTGAAACATTAGTAATTCGTCTTCTTTTGTTTGCACGGTCATGACCGACAATTTTTTGTCCGCCTCGATCGTCTCTTCTCTATTTTTCTTCTCGTGTACCGGAGCCCTAGATAACGCGTCTACATGTTGCATCTTCTCACCAGGCTTATGTTTGACCTCGAAATCATATTCTGCTAATTCGCTAATCCATCTAGCTATCTGTGGGTTCACTGTCTTCCATGCATTTAAATTAACCAGACACTGACAGTCCGTGACAATGACAAATCTAATTCCTATCAAAAAGGGTCGCAATCTTTTAACCGCCCACGCAATAGCCATCAGCTCTAGCCTGCTCGAGTGATACTTACTCTCTATCTCGCTTGTCGTTTTGCTGATTGCATACACCATTTTCAGCGGGTCTTGTTCTACATCTGCTTGCAAAAAGATCGCGGCCAACCCCAAACTTGAAGCATCTGTATGCAACTCAGATTTCCATGCCCTCGGGTAATACATTTTTAATACTGGTCTTTTTACCAATGACCATTTGAGCAACTCAAAGCCTTCCCGTTGTGCGTCACTCCATTCAAACGGAACTTCTTTCTTTAATAATCGCGTTAGCGGAATCGCGATTTTCGAAAAGTTCGGTAAAAACCGTCTAAAGAAACGGTTCGGTATAAACCCGCCAGCCCTAAGAACCGCCTAACCACGTGTACGTCCGCGGGAGTCGGGAAGTTTTCGACCGCCTGCAATTTTCTTTCTCTCGGTCTTATCTCTCCTTCCCCCAACGTGTACCTCAAGTAATTAATAGTTCTCATTCCGAATTCACACTTTTTCACGTTCAAGGTAAGTCCCGCTTTCTTTAGCGCCTCTAAAATAACGACTAAATTAACGAGCAATTGGCTCCATGTTTCCGCGTACACACAGATGTCATCAAAAAGATGAAAAACAATTCCTTTTCTTTGTGCCGGGCCTAGAACCGTATTCATGACCTTCGTAAATACTTTTGGTGCGTTTGTTAGGCCAAACATTGCCCTTTCAAACTGACCTGTTCGGTCTTCGGTAATAAACGCGGTCTTCTCTTTTGCTGCCCCCGTAAGCGGTACCTGTAAATACCCTTGCGCCAAATCTAAGGTAATAAATAATTTCGCTGACCCCAGTTTTTCTAGCAAATGATCAAAGTCCGGTATTGGATAATTAATTAGTTTGGTAATATTATTTAATCTGTGATAATCGATTACCATTCTTGCGGATCCATCTTTCTTTCTCACGACAAACGCTGGGGTCGCAAACTCCGACTCCGTTTCAGTCACTAACCCTGCCTCTACATACTCGTCAATCACTTTATATAAGTCAGCTCTGTCCCTTGCATTTAATCGGTACAGTTTCGCTGCAACCGGTCTTGCGTTCTCAACTAGTTCAATCTCCATCTCAACTACATTGGTTTTCCCTAACTCAGTTACATTTTTCCCGATGCATGAACGATATTTGTTTAAAAGTTCAACAAGATTTCTTTTTTGTTCGTCAGATATCGTGTCTCCCACTGTGATTTCTGATTCGCTTACGGGTTCAACTCTTTCCTTAAGTACTTCTACCTCCCTAATTTCACAAACTCTCCCTCCTACATAATCGCCCTTACTCATTTTCTGAACTCTACTCGAATCATTTCTCACAGGGAGTAACACGTTACCTGACTCTGATGTCACCCTAATAAATTTGATCTCTCCTCTTTTGATCTCAACGTTCTCCTTACACACTGGTCTCATACTTATCTTCTCTGTCGCACTCACACTCTCATCAATTTCTGAAAATTTCAAGTTCTCGCCAATACGTTGATATACTAGATTTTTCGCTTCCGTGAACGGTCTACCCAAGATTACGTTAGTGTCTTGCGCATAATCGGGTACGATGCGGAATGTCAGTTCTCTTGGGTTTAAGTCTTCAAAAACAACCGTCTCGGTTATTGTTCCAGGTGAAACAACAACCGTGTTATCGAATGCCTTTAATTCTGACCCCGCGTAGAAATGAACGATCGGCAGACCAACGGAAAACGATCGGCATTTTGTGCCAAGCGCTTGCCGTTCGTATGCCGGGCGTTAATTTTCACGCGGGGACTTATTACTCTCAATTCTAAAGCCCTCATTGAGAACTGTCATCGCCGTGATCGTGTTCACTGACGCTCTCATGTCAATAAATGCCGTTACCTTTTTGCCGCCAATTTCAATCGCTCGTATAAATTTCTCATCACTCATCGCTTGTGACACCTTATTCACAACTTTCACATTGGCCTTCGACTGCCCTGGTTGCGGACACGCCCGCGCGATATGCCCTGGCTGACCACACTTGTAACAGCTGAACTCGCATTTTGCCTTCGTGCACTCGAACGACTTATGTTCACTTTCGCGACAATTGTAGCATACGGGTGCAATCGCGCTTGATTGCTCACTCCTTTGCACATCCTCTTCTTTCTTCACTTTGGATGCTGCTGTTCCAGCCCCTGCCGATATGCACCCTTCTCTAATCCTCTGGCCCGATGTGCTCGGTACTGCTGTCGCTACGCCCCACGATGTCCTCTGCCCAAACAACTCACGTCGTTCCTTTTCGTCTCTCTCGTACTCGGCGATGGTGTGTAGCACATGATCCAAGCTTACAAACGCCTTTGATCGTAAAATATCGCACAACGGTTTAACCCTCAAACCGATGGCGATTTGTTTCTCCGTTTCAGAATCAGAGAGTTTTAAATTTTTACACAGATGCACTTTGTAATGAAAATACTCAGTGCCTGATTCCTTCGGTCTCTGAATCCTGGTGGTCATCTCTTTCCACAGTTCGGTTTGTGAGCGGCTATATATGAACGTAGACGTGAACGCCTCAGAAAACGTTAGCTAGTTCACGACTTCGTCCTTCCTGGCTTCGTACCATTGGCGCGCGGCGCCCTTCAAATGCAGCCGCGCAGCTTCAAACGCGACTGCATCGGTCCACCGATGTAAAGTGATTGAGGTGGTTATATTTGATAGCCATGCCTTCGCTTGCGATGGACCCTCAATACCTTGGAAGTCACCCAATTCCTTCACCAGGTCGGGTGTTATGACGAACGTTGCAGGTTGCTGCTGTTGTTGCATATTTAGTTGCAGCATCTGCATCATCTGCTGGTTTTGTTGCATCGCTGATGCCATCATTGCCATCATTTCACGAAATTCGCACCCAGGTGGTGGCGGTTGTTGATCGTGAATGCGCTGGCTCTCATCGTTTGGCATTTCGCTTGCTACCACTTTTCCACTATACTCGATGTGCACTCTTAATTACTCTCTGAAGTCTCTCTCTTCTCTGTTGTGAGACTTTTGGATTGATATCCCACTTCTGAATTGTTAAAACCGAATTTTTATTAACATAAAAAATAACTCTGAAACTTTAAACTTAAAACACAGGTAAATCTCTTCGCTCTCTTTCCTTTTTCAAATAAAAGTCAATACGTGTAATGTGATAATTATATTTTAATTAAAGTCTTAATATTACACCGCTCTTCACTCTCTCGATTCGTCAGGATCATCTCCACTCTTCACACACTTAGTCTCTCTCTCATCTCTCGCTCTCACTCCGTCGCTCATTACTCTCTCTCAGCTCCGAACCTGTCGCTAACTTGCTCTCAGACAGACTGACTCGGCCCTCCTACGAAAACGATGCCCTCAGGCAGTGCTTTAGAAAAACCCAAAATGTGCCGCGCATCTTCGTACACACCAGTCATACGTCTTTCATCTCAATTGCTTTACAATCTACCTTTTTACTAAATTGTTTTACAATCTACTTCCTAGCCGAATCTCCTATCGCTAAATCATTTTGTCATATCTGTCGCGCACGTCTTCCATTCCAACTTTTCCTTCAATTATTTTACAAGCTAATTTACAGCTAAACTTATTTCACTACAAGAAAAATATCTTTAACAATATAAAAATTTTTAA
>JABFQA010001707.1:0-12941 GCA_022817065.1 Probaryconus sp. ZL-2020 | reverse complement strand
ATAATCACTTTCTTTCTTCATTTATTTATTTATTTATTTATTTATTTATTTATTTATTTATTTACTATATATGTTTGTAAAAGTTTACAATTTTGTCTTGTCTTGCAAAATGATTCATGTTTCCTAAATTTACCTATGTATCGATTCGCAAATAAATTGATTCTTTTAAAACTGAAATAGTTTAACTTAAAATGACTTTATGAAAGATTTAAAAATAAACTATTGGAAATTTAGATGTTCAAAAATAACCACTCAATTGTAAAACAGACTGAATTAATAATTTACCATTCATAGCGTACTTGCATATGTCGCTTAAGATCAATAAACACTTATCGCTTCGTAAGATTGTAATGGTTGAAGCGAAATAACGACACACTTCGAAAAAAGTTATATTAAAAATTACTATACCATTTAGGTGCTGCAGGATATCGCTTTCAAATAAACAATTTTTACCATACCACTGTTATAATTTTTATAATGCGATAGTATACAAATTTCTATATTTGTATAGTAAAATATATACCATTAACAGTGGCATTTTTATTATAACATATAGAAATTATTATCTTATCGTAATATAAAAATTGTAACAATGGTATGGTAAAAATTGGCTATTTGAAGACGATATCCTGAAGCATATCTAAATGTTATAGTAATTTTTAATATAACTTTTTTTGACGTCCACGCGTTAGAGAGAATTAATGCTTTGTTATAAATTGCCAAAAAGAAAGTCATAACATTTGTCTCCATTATATATATTATATATAATCGATCATTTCAATCAATGTAAAAATGTGCAGAGATTTCGCTGAAAATTTTTTGTTCTAAAAATTTTTGTATCTTTTAATTACAAACGAAAGAGAATTTTTTTTCCTTGGAAACAATCCACCAAAGAATGTTTCAAAGGAAATTAGTAAAACCACCTCACTCGTGTAATGAATGAATGGATGAATGGATAAACGAAAAGAGGAAATAAATAATTAACAAACAATTAAACAAAATAAAAAAATAAAAAACAGAAAGAAAGTTCTTATTGATTCCATACCTAAGTGATTGGGAAAAAAGTTAGTAAAGGTCAGAAAGAAACATTATTTATAATTGAAAAAAGGCAAGGTTTCAAAATAAAAATAAATAAAGGGTTAAGTAGTTAACTTCTCGATAAGGGTTAAAAGGAGGAGGTCATAAAGGGTTACATTAATAACAACACAACGCAAGTTCTACAAATTTAATTAGACTATACTTTTAATCGGGCACTGTCAACCTTCCAAAACACTTAAATATAATTTGTAAAATATTGCAAAATTAATTTGAATGCAATTAATCGGTTTGAATTAAGTACTGTACAAAAACAAAAGAAAACTTTGTCCTCGTATTTCGAAGAACTTTTCTGTTATTCAATTGAATAAATAAAACGAATAAAAGAAATATGATTTGCGTTAAAGAAAGGGATTAATTGACTTACTTGACATCTCTGGGCAGGGTTTTGAGAAGGATGTAAAGTCGTCGATGGTATTTTAGAAAAAGGAGCGTTGCAATGCCGATTTCGATGTACTTGTAAAAAGAGGTGCGGGACATTGCGCAGTTTGTCTCGAGAAGGGCGACGATCGCCAGGACGACGACGAGCACGACTCTGTCGTACATGTCGACCGGAGAGACCCCGCGGCTGAAACAGGAAGAAACAACAAAAAGGGGTCACCAGACCAGGTCCGTCCGTCCGTGTTATCGCGACAACCCCCCGAGCCCACGTGTGGGGTGACTTATCACCTTCTACTATAGTGGCGGTTGTACACGTTGTGTACCACTTTAGCATTGCGCGACAATCAAATATAATACACGACGACCACCTCACTTGTTGTTGTTGTTGTTGTTGTTGTTGTTGTTGTTGTTGTTACACCACCTAGACAACTTTTCATTTCATTTCATTTCATTTCATTTCATTTTCAGAGTGTCTTGTTGGTTTAACGATCCGCACACGCGCAATATCAATTGCTGGACATTATTCCAGTGGCTTACATATATTGCACACAACGATATCTTTACCCTTTGATAATAACGCGTTATTGTTAAAGCTGTTATTGTCAGAATTTATTTCGTCAAAGTTTTGTCATCTGGCGCGGTTTCTTATCAAAATGATCAGTAAAAATTGCTATCACACTTATTTGTTGAATTATAATTACCGGTATTACTATCTTACATCAATTATAATCTAATCAGGATTACCACTTATTAACAGTGTTCTTTACAAATGATCTCATTTAAGGATTGATCTCAATTGACACAATGCAATAGATTTCATATTAATTATATTTTAATACAGTCTTTTACAGAATATATTTTTTCTTTACATTCTGATAATCTCAATCACAAAATTGATAACAATTTTTATTAATCATAACATAATAATGTAATTTCAATTAACAATCTAAAATAAAAATTAAAGTTTTAATAATCGTTATAGACGCAGTTTGTTCTTTTAAATAAAAATAGTATTAAAAAATAAAATTAGAAATCGTAACATGGTAAAATGGTAAAATTACAATAATATTGCAATAATAGTAGCATTTAAAATAATTTCTCTCCTTGGATGAAAGTAAACTTCAATCATTATCTATATACTACATTGAATTATTAATAGAACATTTAATTGTTCAAACATGAAATTAATTACTGACGTTCCAATTAAAATGATCATTTATACGAGTCAATATGAAGCAAACTTAATTACAGTTCATAGTACAATCATGTTGTATAAAGAAAAGAATTGTTATTAATTGATACATTTAATGGAAAAATTAAAATTAGTTATATTCACAAAGTTTTCACTCACAAAGTTCAAGGTTTTTTTATCTAACGAGGAAACGTAATGAATCGAGCTAAAGAATATAGTATTTAACATTAAGGCGATGTAGAATCCTATCTATAAGCAATTCAAAAACTCGAAATCATGCCATTTCTTTAATATTTAACGGATTTGCCTGAAATTTAAAATTAAAGTTCCTGAATCGCAAAAGTTTATTATTTTTGTGCAAAAATAATTTGCAATTTTTTGCAAAAGTTATTTTTAATTATTTTGCAAAAATAATACCAGGGAAATAAACTTTTGCAATTCAGGAACTTTAATTTTAAATGGGAGGCAAATCGGTTGAATATTAAAGAAATGGCATGATTCTTCTCTTCAAAATTTGACAAAATTTCAGTTATAATATGAATCATCTTATATTAGTTTTTCGTTCAAAACTATATATCAGTAAAATAAATTATTACGCAAAATGTACTGTTTGAGGACGAGTTTCCTATACTTCCCATGTATTTTTCTGTATCTTTGACCATAAATTTTACAGCTCACAGACTGTGGAATGTCTAAAAAATTTACAGAATTGTGTCCTGTTACTTAGAGAATACGTATGTAAAATTTTGTCAAATTCTATTTATATTACATACAATGATAGCCCTACCTTAAATAAGTTTTATGTATATTAATGAATTTTTAATGATAATTTAATAAATCATTAATCGCAATTTTTTCAATGCTAGATGTTAAACTGTAGCGTAATTAAAAACATAGGTTTTCAAAATTTGCCACTAGGAAATTATTTAAATTCAAATCAAACATATTTCTTCAAAAATATTATATTTCATATTTTATTTTACTTAATAAATATTTGCATTAATTTTGTTACACATGTTTGATTGAATTAATTATACGCTTGTAAAATAAGTTTAAAAATCAATTAATGATAATCAAAATCCTTTAAGTTATATTAAATTTCTATTTATATGAAAAATTAAAATAATACAAGCCTGGACATTTCGACATATACTAGAGGTAAAAATACATGTATTTTGACGCATCCTAAACGTTCTGTAGACCTCTAAAATTGGTTCGGTACACTTAATTTACCCGAGTATTACACGTGCAATAGTTCTGCGGATGATAAGCGAAAGGCTCATCGAATTTATAAGTCGTCTCTATCCGAGGAAGACTACGTTAATTTTTCTGATCTTCGAAAAAAATGCAAAATTAAAGCCACAACGGATTATCAAAAATTCGTTATCAACACGGAATCTGCATGAACCCATTAACGCCCATGGCTCGCACAGCGATAATAGCCCGAAACTAAATAAGGGATTCACAGCATAGCCAAAAATAAACTTACCCGAATTTTTTTATTTTTAAATTCCATTTGTTTAAACACTAATTGTTTAAACAAATTGTTTAAACAATTGAAATTTGCAAAAACTGACAACGCCAATCGATTCTATGTGACAATAAAATAACTTTTTACTGTTATCACTTTTTCGCTCCGACCAATTGTTTATCGTCAAATTAATTGTGGCTTCGGCAAAAAGTGGCTTCGGCCCATGGTCAGGGCATCGCAAAAATAATCAAAGTGAAGACGGGATCCACAGCATAGCAAAAAATAAACTTACCCGTGTTTTTTTATTGTTAAATTCCATTTGTTTAAACACTAACTGTTTAAACGAATTGTTTAAACAATTGAAATTTGCAAATTTGCAATTTTCAAATTAATTAACAATTAATTTGACGATAACAATTGGTCGGGGCGAAAAAGTTATAAGAGTAAAAAGTTATTTTATTATCACGTAGAATCGATTGGCGTTGTCAGATTTTGCAAATTTCAATTATTTAAACAAATTGTTTAAACAATTAGTGTTTAAACGAATGGAATTTAAAAATAAAAAAACACGGGTAAGTTTATTTTTTACTATGCTGTGGATCCCGTCTTCACTTTGATTATTTTTGCGATGCCCTGACCATGGGCCGAAGCCACTTTTTGCAATCTATTTGTTTAACAATTAATTTGACGATAAACAATTGTTCGGAGCGAAAAAGTGATTAGAGTAAAAAGTTATTTTATTGTCACATAGAATCGATTGGCATTGTCAGTTTTTGCAAATTTCAATTGTTTAAACAATTAGTGTTTAAACAAATGGAATTTAAAAATAAAAAAAATACGGGTAAGTTTATTTTTGGCTATGCTGTGAATCCCGTATTTAGTTTCGGGCTATTATCGCGAGCCATGGGCGTTAATGGGTTAAAACAGAAACTTCTTGACAACAGAGGCGCTACTTCAAAACAGGCCCGAAGCCTATAAGGTTATATTCTAATGGCGTGTTCGTTTTCTACATTATTATTTAATGTTGTGAATTTGTCTTTTTCTTTCCTTTTTTCTTTAAAATTCAAAGAGAAAAGGACAAATTAACAACATTAAATAATAATGTAGAAAACGAACACGCCATAAATTTGCTATTTCTTACTGCAACCTTCGATGGTTTTATTTGAATGCGAGTAATAATTCAATCAATCATTTATTTGTCAATATTCGAGAAGTCTTGCATTAAAATGTATAGTTTTTAGAGTGAAGCAATTTTCAAATTATATTTCTTAACTTTTATTCAAAATGTTGCTACTGCAAATCTATTAAATCTTCTACGCGCACGTGATTGGAGGAATTTCCGTAATTATTACGGGGTCTATTATGTCCTCTATTATAACCGACATAGTTATTACGGTAATAATTACGTCGGTTATTATTTTGGACATTTCCCCTTTCATTATTAATAATATTTCGGGAATTCCTCCCTTTGCCCTGGTGTCTCCTTCCTCGACGGGCATTGTTGGTGCCCAACCGTGCAATTTCCACTGCAAGGGACACGACTGCCTGGCAAACACGCTGCCTTCCCGCAGCTTCACGGCGCAAAGCGTGCTTTCTCCCTGCTCTCTTGTGCTCTAAGAATTATTAAAATATGTAGAATAGTACATTAGGCTTGTACACTATTTTTCGTACCGAGGGCATGGGTAAAGAACTAGAGGGCGAAAAAGTCCACTTTCAAGGCCTAGGGCCTTTTGCCTTTGTCCTCAGTACGAAAAATAGCGTACAAGCCCTCGGCAGTAATATACTATTGCGTCCACAACACAGGCACGAGAAAGGCCATTTTCCGTGCATGCTGGAAAAAGTAATTTAACTATGGCATTAATATTTTTTTATTTTTTTAATGTGAATATAATATTTCAAAACTGTAAAAATCAGAGCACAGGCTTAAGACGCATATATGATACTTGTCAGTTAATCACAAGTATCATATTTGTTTAAACTACTCTTGTGCAAAAAAGATTTCGACGATAATTTCGTGAAAATTTGTAATATTTTGTAAATTACTCCGAAAAATTTAATAAAAGTCATACTCTTAATGAACATTATAATGTTATGAACTGAAGCATATACGAAACTGATAACATTTCTTTATTACATTTGATACATTTTAAATAATTTATTTTCATATTTTGAATAAAAATTATATAAAATAATTAAAACTATGCATAGAAAATAGTGCAACTTTTCAATGTCTGTTTGTGTTTGACTAATAATATTATTAATAACAAAATTACTTCTTGGTGGGTTATGGGGCTGAAAATTGCGGCGGGGCTGAACATGATTGGGTGTTCGAGAATGCCGTGGACGAACAACTTCTACTTTAGAGCGGGGCTGCGAATGAATGTCTCGCTCTGTTTCGAAACGTCTCCTTGTTCCTTCCCTTTCACCATTATTCATTTTTCTAGTAATCTATAATATACATTAATTAACATTGTTATTCGGTGGCACTCTAACTAAAAATAAAAATTTGTTTAAACATATATTTAAAATAGATTTTGAATATTATCTACTTAAAGAAACAATAGTTTCGAAACAAAATATTAATCTTCCATCAAATATTGATCAATTATTAATGAAAAGTTCAATAATAACTAAATTTAAATTAGGTTATCTTCAAAATTAAATATCTCCAATTGCAGATAGTCAATCTTCTGGAAATTTTGATTATTGATGCGAGACGACACATATATTCTTTGATTCAAATTTAAAAAAAATGAAATTTTTAGTTGACCGATAACTACTTTAAAACGCAAATAATTGGGTATGTGCATCATAAAAATTATTTTCAATCATTTTAAATAAATTTGTAAAGAATCAATTTGTTTCTTTCTATTTCCAAAGAATCTACTTAAATTTTAAGACTTAAAATTTAAGTAGTATTAAATCTAATATAGACTATTTTACTTTGAAATTTATTGATTAATATTAAAAATAAAAAATAGAATGAATTATTTTATTGTATTATTTCAAAATGGATAAACAATATAATTAATCTTTTGAATTTGTTAATTTTTTATTATATATATAAATATATTTTTAAACAAATTGAAGACCAACATGCAAGAATCTGATGTGCGCTCGTAGCTGACCACTCTTGCGCATCGAAACGCCACTGAGGAGTTGGAATTTAGTGGGGGAAATTTGCACACAACTCCTCAGTGGCGTTTCGATGCGCGAGAGGGGTCAGCCACGAGCACACATCAGGTTCTTGTATGCCGGTCTTCAATTTTAACATTTTTTAAGAGTATACCTTACTCTCATCTTGTATGTCTCATATGTCTCATCTCATTTTAGCCCATAGTACGGGGTAATATATAATTTTTTACTGAAGTTCGTAAAAACTTTTTTCCATAATATAAGCATAAGTTAGTAATTTTATGTGGAGAGTGAGAGTAATCTTGTAGGGAGGAAAGTGCAGACAGATTAAATATTGCAGATTGAAAGACGTAGTTTCATTACTGCTTTTCAGTTGGGTTGTTTTTACCGCTTTTCAGCAGGGCTTTGTTGCCGCTTTTCAGTAGGGCTTTATTACCGCTTTTCAGCAGGGATTTGTTGCCGCTTTTCAGCAGGGCTTTGTTACCGCTTTTCAGCAGGGTTTTGTTACCGCTTTTCAGCTAGGTCTTTTTACCGCTTCTCAGTTGGGCTGAATATAATTGTTGGGCTGTTATATAATTTGTATAATTAATATTTAATGCTTTAGTCAATTTCAATATTGTTAATCAGTGGAAATACACAATATCTGGAACCGTAATTTGTTATCAGACATTTTTTAAATAATTGGTTTAAGCGAATAGCTACTACAATGTCGGTTTTATCAACAATTCTGCAAAACTTGTTTGATGAAATTTTTAATTCATTGTCTTTACAAATTTCCGTGTTCACCAGTTCGAATTTATTTCCCAGAACAACATATTCACAATCAAATTCCTTTTGTACTTGGAAAATTCCTTTGATTTCAATATAATTTGAATCTTCTAAGAACGCTACACTGTTGTTTCTAACCTTTAGCCTTTCATATTCTATTGAGTGCCATAAAATATTGTTTTGCAGGAAACGTAAGAATTTGTTTGCTTTTCCATTAATGCTGCATTCTAATACATTTTCAATGCAATTCTTTTCAATCATGGAGAGATTAACAACTTTAGGTTTTCCAAATAATTTCAAATTTCGGCTCACTATCATGCTGGCCGTATTATTGGATGCTCCAAGAAATTTGTTAATTAAATTTGATACACTAGTAGGACAATTTTCTTCCATAACAATTTCATCAGATATTTTTTCCACTTGTTTATAACGATAATAGCGTTTGCAAATTTGTTCTGGCACTGATTGTGAATTTTTAAACATTTTTCCTAAAATACCATTATAATGTTCGAAAGGGAAAGCTGAAGAATCCCATAATGCTCCAAATAGTTCAACGCACTTTGGGATATGTAGCATCAAATGAACATTAAATTTATAAAATGTCTTATCATATAATTTTTCGATTTTTAGGACAAATTTTGTAATGGAACGATTAGCTGATGTCCTCTCTTCTGGAGAAATTTTTTCCTGGAGATAAATATTCATTGCATAAACAAATAAAAACCAATGTTTCAGATACTTTTGTGGCATAATTCCGTCAAGACATGGTATTGAATACATTATAGTAAAGCTTTTCCACTGTGATGCTTTCCATGTATTACACTTTTGTATGGAATCTGCTGCACGGGTTATTTCTTTAGGTGGCATAATCGATAATAATTTTTCATTAAATTCGTCTGTATTTTTTCCCAGGTACCACGCATTTGCCGAATTCTTTGAATTAAACCAAGCGTTTGTAAAGGTTCTTGCTACTCCTAATAAAGCAGCATGCATATAATCAATTGGAAATGATGCAATAATATGAAACACAGGTATTTCCATTAAAATGGAAGATCCTTTTACACCATTTACTACTGTTTTAGTTTTTATTGCATTTTCAACATCAGTTTTGAGTTGCTTTAATGTTCTAAGTTGTTGAATGTTTCCTGTATATACTCGTGCATTTCCGTTTCCAATTTTTATTTCTTCACCTTCGTGTAAACATAAAGGACATCCAAACTTTCCTCTAAATGTTGTTAAATTCTGTAGATGTGCTTTTGCGGGAGCGTCAGCTACACCAACAATAGTGTGGAACTTGATTCTTTTTCCAGACTTTTGCATCAGTCCATCATGGTGTAATGATTTTAAATCGTCCACAAATTCTTTTAAAAAGATGTCCATATTTGGTTTCTTCTTTCCGTACCATAATCCACATAAAAATATATTTTTTCTTCTTTCCCTGTACGGTAGTTCATTAATTGCTACTTGTATTGGCCACATTGAAACTGATGGGGACTCAAAAACTTGCACACCATCAGTATTAAATTGAAGAGTTAAATCATTCTCAGAAATAATACGATTTTCTCTTAATATGGAATATGTTTTTGCATTACACACATCAGATAGATCATTCGATTTGTTGATCATATTATACATGTTACTGTCAATGAAATTTTGTAGTTGTTCTTTCAGCGGTATCACGATGAAATAATTATATTTTTTTTTTAAATTTTCAATTACAAATTGTTTTTCACATTCATCACAGATAACACTTTTTGCCAACGTAAGTTCTGGATTAAAAATTTTTTCGCAGTCTGGACAGTAATATCTTTTAAATAACTTAACAGCTGGATCATACGAGCGCAGAAACGAATATTTCGAAGAATATACTGAGAATGGTAAGTGTGCGTTTATCAAATGAAGTAAGTCCTCAATAGCAGCATCAGTTAAGTTATGACGAACACAATATGACATTAACATAATTTCACTTTGTTTACTAGTTATCCGACTATTTTCATACAGTTTTCTATTTTCTTCAATATTTCGTAATTCCTTGTTAATTAACAAACAAAATTGTAATATTATCTACAGTGATTTTAAAAAATACAAATAATTTGTGGTAGTTGTGACTATGATGTGAGGAAACACAAAAAAATTTTTGTAGGAGTTCGGACAATGTATTGAGTAAGATATGTCGATTTTGTGGCAGACTGGTATCCTCCATTACAGCCGACAATGTCTTTCTATGTGTCTGTTTGTTTATCATGATATGTGTGTGTAGTTACCCTTGTAGAAATATGTTTGTCTGAAAATCTCTGAAAAAGTCTGAAAAAGTCTGAATTCCCAATTTCAACACTTTTTCAGACCTTTTCAGATCTTTTCAAACATTTTCAGAATTTTTCAGACTATGGTTGTAACTATTTACAAAAATTATTATGTCTGAAAAAATCTGAAAATGTTTGAAAAGGTCTGAAAAGATCTGAAAAAGTGTTGAAATTGGGAATTCAGACATCTTCAGACTTTTTCAGACTTTTTCAGACATTTTCAGACAAACATATTTCTACAAGGGTATTCACAGATTAACTTACATTTTGTGTTGTTTGGGACATGGTTGATGCAAAATGACAACTATTGTCATCAGAATCATAATAAATATTTACAGGATCTACATCATCAGTATCATTATAATAATTATTTACAATATCGTCCTCATTATCACTGTTTGTTCCATCTTGGGTCATATGAACCTTTATATAAGTGGGATTTTAATTAATAAGAATTATAAATTGATTTGATTTTTTAATATAAATTAATCTGAAAAGATGCTTGTTGCAATTTTTTAACGTTTTTGCAGTTCATACTAGTTTCTACATTAAAATATATTTTTGCAAATACCTCTACATTATCAACGATTTTCATCTGTTTTGTTGATGAACATAATTCATCATTAATGCTGTCATTCTCGCACGAATTATTTTCATTCACCTACAAGTTTAAATTATATTAAAGAGGAAATGGAATGCCAAAAATGGAGAGTTATCATGATAATATTGCAGAATTTTTTCTCAATGCGTGTTTATGTCTGTAAGTCTTTCTGCGTGTATCTCATTGTATTACCTGTACTAGTAATTTATTTCTGGATCTAATTGTTGTCTCAGGAATTTCGCTGCCGTCTCCTAAGTATTTTTTATAAGGACCTCTCTTTCGTTTACTCATTACTATAAAAAAATTCATGAATTTAAAATTTTTAAACGTTTATATTTATACTGGTAATTTGAAAGGGGAAAAATTAAATAATTATAATGATTCAGAGACGAGGTTTTTCCGTCAGATTACGAATACTAGATTCGTGTTTTGCGATGTGACTAAGGATAGAAAATGGAAATAATTCAACATAAGCCAACGTTTCCTGTTTTGCTATAAAGACATAAAGGAGATCAAAACACTATGGGGAAGCAATTAATGATACATTGTATTTGGACGGTTTACCCTATAAAGCTCAGGAGATGAATCAAAAAGCATGAGAATTTTACAATGTGTATTCAGATTCTTCTGGAGCTATAATGAAATCCCGTCAATGGATGATTATTTAGATAGTGTAAACAGCGTAGAACAAGCTTTACATAAAATTGAAACGATTAAGTTCACCCATACCCGCGGTGTATTTGAAATATGCAATTGGAAATAAAATTATACAGAAGTATGTTAATATTAACCAGGCAACATGATGGAAGAAGATAGTAAACCCTTTTTGTAGATAGATTCAAAACCTGAAAAGGTTTTGGGGTTACATTTGAATCCAGAACATGATTTATTCAGTTTTTCGGTTTTGTGTTCAAAAGTTGAGAATAAACTAATAACGAAAATACCCTATAAAAGAAAAGCATTCAAACTAGGGATGGGCGATGAAATCGGCTAACATCGAACATCCCTAATTCAAACTGATGATGTCAATTCATAATCCCTTGTTTTTGTAACATTTTTTATAGTTAAAAGAAAACAATTTTTGTAGAATGTTTGGAGATGTGGAATAGGATTGGACGAGCAACTACCAGACAAGATACTGTTATAACATTCGTTTTGACAAAAATACCCATTTTGTGAGGTATTTGTTTTAAAGCCATTATCTATTACTCATTTGGCACACAGTCCAAACACTAGACAGAACTAAATACTTGCAGAAATTTATATTAAAGAACCATTCTGTAGATTTTTGAAAAATGTACTGTTACACAGACTCGAGAAATGTATTCAGATTTGTATATTTTGAAGCCAGAGATTATGAACATTTGTAGCAAATAGAATAGGAGCAATTTTGGAGAATTCTAGTGTTACGGGATGCTGATTTATTAGCACCCATAAATCATTTATTTTAAAAATGATTTATAAGAAATTTTAGAAAAATATTTATTTTAGAAAATATAGTGTACATTCCAAGTATAACGAATTAATAGAAAATTTTTTAGTAATCCTGGGTTTTCCCCAGTCACAAATTTTACTTTGCAATATGGACTATCTTAAAGAGGTATGGACGCAGAGAAGGACGGAATTTTAGAATTTCAGAAAACTGATAAGTAGCTTAAAATGATTTTTCTAAATTGTTAAATAGTTATCATTTTACAAATAATAGATATCAAACTGTAAGAAACTATAAAAACGAATGAAAAATCTCATTATATAGCTTAGTTATTAACAATTAAAAAAGGTGTTAATTTTGAACAGGTTTTTTCCAAGAATAACTTTTATTTCATTAAATAAATGCAATATAATTGTGTAAATATATTCTTTGTTTAATTTGGCACAGATTAACCGTGATAATTTTTGGAAAATGTTAATTATTAAAATAATAACGCTATTTGTTTATTAGAACTCCATTAGTGTGCTACAAACAAATAGCGTTATTATTTTAATAATAAACAT
>JABFQA010001706.1:0-12952 GCA_022817065.1 Probaryconus sp. ZL-2020 | reverse complement strand
TTTGGATATATTATATTACTTTCAGGAAAAATGAAATTATTTGCAATAAATAATGTCGAATGTTATGTAATGAATTATAAAATATCTAAGGTGATTCATAAATAACAATACAACAAAGATAGTAGAAAGAGGATTAGAAAATAAAGTTATAAGATAAAAAGAGATTGAAGGAAGTAAAGAAGGAGAATAATGCTTTTTTAATGAATTTGTGTACAAATAGTAAATGTACCACTTTGTTCCAGGAAATTATTTAAGTAAGAATCTAGACTTGTAAACAACGTCAGACAAAGTACATCCTATACTTACCGTTAAAGCAGATAATTGTTCCAGATATATTTGATTTGATTTCAACATCGGTCGACAACGATTTATACGTATATAAACACATTTAATAATTTTAATTAATCATTTGAACAAATGACATATTGACAAATATCAAGACTACACGCAGAAAAAAGTTGTGGGAAAAATTGCCATACCAAATAGAAATCAAGACTTATTTAAAAAATGTTTCCAATAAATTTTCCTATTTGGTATGGTAAAAATTATTGGAAGTTTCATGAATTTTTTTAAATAACTGAAACAATACGTATTGATTTCTATTAGGTATTGTAATTATTCCTACAACTTTTTTCTGCGTGTATTATAAAAAAAAAAAAAACACACACTTAATCCGAATTAAAAAAAAAACAGATTTTATGAAAAACATGATTGTTTTTACTTTGAGGGATTTTGTTAGGAAAATGTACTAATCCTGAGATGACGAGCTTGTAGCATGCATGAAAATCGCCCGAGGATTAGAAGCTTCCTGTTGGAAGACGAAATCCCCGAACTTTAATACAAGTGTCTTTCTTTAAAACTGGGCGGTTAGAAACTTTTCATTTAACATTAACTGAAAATAGCCGTAATGAAAACAGCATTTAATATGACGCAGTCGGTTTATTTCATTCGCCTTTTGTCCATTACTTCCTTCCTTTTTCGAATCATTAAATTTTATCTCTCGCTCTTATTCTTATCTGAAAAAAAAAAGAAGAAGAATTGTTATAACAAAAACTTGCAAGAGATATTATTTTGCCGTAAATACATTTGTTATGCAAATTGCCAAAGAGTTGGTGGAACAACTTTTTTCTATCGTTTGTTTTTTTTTTTTTTCGAACAATTAGTTCCAGACAAGTTTGGGACAGTTTTTAGTCGCAGTCATTAAGCTAATGTTATCAAGCGAAGAAATGTGCATAGCTAAAGCATTATGATTACATACGACCCTCTAACATCATTTAGAACATAACTTAAAAGTATTCATTTTTAATATAAATTACACTGACAGAAATAAAAACTAACTGTATATTTGGTACTAATTCGTAATAAGTAATTTTTTTCTACTTTAAACCTTTTCATTTTTCGCTTACAAATTTTGTGCATTATTTTGTTATTTATTTATCTTCTTTACATTTTCTCTCGTATATGATACAGAAACATGATGCAGCAGGATGATAAATCAAGTAAAATTGACTTAATGGATCTTAAAGAAAACTTTTATATCAGAATTTTTCAGGACTTTATAAAATTTATGTCAATTTTATACTTTTATAGAAAATTTGAGTACGTAAAATAATATTCGCGATGTTTTAACTTGGATAAATGTGTTTCGATACAGGTATTGTTTACGACATTAATAAAAAATAAAATGCTTTCAATAATATTTCAAAATTTCACCTAGTTTAAACACTTTTAATACACTTTTAATATCCTCCTTCAGGTGATTTTCATTCTAGACATTTACTTAAAATCAAAGGATCCATTTATGATCATTAACTGGTTCCAACACGAAATCCTCTTGACTGAAAGGGGTCTTTTTAAGTATGTGCTTTAACCCCGAAATCAAAACTCTTCCGGTGGCATCGCTTTTCAAAGATGCCTATAGGTCGTAAATATTTGAAATTTCAATGTTCGGTGTAATTTAATCTCGGAACACGAAAATCGTATAACAGTCGAATATTCCAATTGGCGGGCAACGTCGGGCGTTGGGCAAACAACCCCTTAAGGCCAGAGATCAATAACACCCCCTCAAAGAAGCAAATCGGACTGAATACATTTCAGTTAAAAGAGACATGTTAAAAAAAAAAAGAATCTTTAACTTTAATTGCCCGATAAGCATAATTGTTAAACTTTGGCCTTTCTCTCTTCCTATTCATTTCTGGTGGAAAGAATGAAAAGTCGTTGAAGAATTTAAAGGGCCAAAAAGAGGCTCACGCGAGGAATTCTTATCTTGGCAATATGAGTACTTTTCTCCTTCTCCTCGAGAACAGTATTACTATTGGTGTAATAAAGTGTGTAGATGAAAAGGAAGGAAATAGGAAGGCTAACGTATGAAAGCAGGTGGGCAGGTTAAAGTGTCAGAGTACGCTTGGTGAGGATCGGATCGATGAGGTCCACAGGTGCCAGACCTAGACTCCTCTGCGCAAGCGTTCCTCTTGCTGCTGCCAATGCGAGTCCTCTCACTGCCCGTCCTTTCCCCTACGTCGGCTTACTATCGGCGAAACACACGTGCTATAATTCATAACGAAATTAAATATTTTAAATGTTCAATTTTTTTTTTATCTCATTAATCCTGGAACTTCCATGGAAAAGATCATTTTGATAAGGTTTGATGTTCGAATGTAAAGATCAGTGCTAAAAACAGAAAATAACTAGAATGTTTCCTATACAGTCTTGCAATCGACGGATAAAATAATTCTAGTGTAATTATACCAACACGCACGAAAATATATTTCATAAAATATATTCCGAAATGTTAAATTCTAATTTCGGAAAAGTTCGAAAAAGAATTTAATTGCAAATTGCATTTACGAAGTTACAAATAATTAAGTCGTATACGATTTAAACGAATTATATATTTTTTTTTTTTTCCATGAAAACTACATTATCCGAAAATAAAGAAATTTGGTATAAAGCGCAGGTGTGTAATGAATAATTTCTTATCGTATGTAATCTTCGTATTCAGATCAGATAAAAGCAGACAACAAAAAAAGTTATTTCGAAACGAAGTGGCAAACAGAAGTGTTTATTACGGTCACTTTTTGCGTGAGAAAGAATTACTCATGCGAGTCGCATTAGAAGTCAATTCATCAAATTGTGAAGTGTGCCTTTCATTTTCATCTAGCAGTTGAACAATGAGTGAAAAATCGATCATCAAATGAACTGCTGTTTCTCACACTCAAGAATTAACTCATCAAAATACACATATATCATGACTCGTGAAATCATTATTTTCCAAACTTCACACAGACTACTTAAGACTAACTCAATTTATTGCTCAAATAAGATTTATTTTAAAATAAACCCATCACGTCTGACTATATTTACGCTCTAACTACTTACTCTCTCTCTCTCTGGAAATGAATAAATAATATAATTTTTCTTTCTTAATTTAAAACAATCAATACCTTAATTTTCCAACATGAATGTCTCTTAAAATATTTAAGATACAGGTTAAACAATATAACATAAAAATGACTGCCACGTTGTACGTTAACTGTCAAATAAATTGTCACCGCAATTGAGAAAAATATTAAAGTATAACATTAGAACAGAAGCAGTCGTATTGTATTGATCTAACTAAAAATATAGGTCAGAAATAGTATTTGTGCCAAAGGGTTGAAATATTTGATATATATTTTGGATGGTTTAGCAGCTCCAAATGCTTTTAATTGTACAAATAGATTTTTTTTGTTTCATCTAAAACAATTCCGGAAATAATTTCTTACCGAGAAAATGATCATTAGGTTATTTCTAACTATTATATTGCATAATGGTAATTCATAATTATTATGTCGCATAATAGAAAATAAATATCGATGTACACGAACGTAGCTTAAGTTTCGTGATGAATTTGTTGCAGGAAGACCACCCGATTTCCTCGCTTTCGTCATAACTTTATTTATGATGTTATTAATGGCGGCAGGAGTTAAAAAATCCTTAATCTTTAACAATGTGTTAAACGCAATCAACCTCGCTGTTTGGGTATTCATTATGGCGGCGGGGATGTTTTATGTAGACTCTAGTAATTGGTCCGAGCACAAGAACTTCCTTCCTTATGGCTGGAGCGGGGTAAGTTTATTATCAACATTATGATACCATGATGTCAATGTTCACGTTAAAGTGATATTTATAATCTTCCGTTGATTACGTTGATTTCGAATAAAAGAATATTAATGAGGGTTAAGACGATTTGTCACTCGAAAGCGCCACAAAATCAAAATATTAAGAATAACATTAAAAATAATACAAAATGGTAAAAAATGAAAACGTAGTGCTAAACTACAATTTTTTGCAGTTTTTTGAATTAGGATTCACATTCGTCAAAAGTTAGCAACACAGAAGCATTTGAAAAAATTAATACCCAATTCAAAAAAAAATTGCAAAAAAATTGTAATTTGGCATGACGTTTTTCTTTTTTAACAATTTTTTATTATTATCAATGATATTCCTAATAATTTGGTTTTATAGCGCAATCGAGTGACTTAATCAATTGGGATAGCGTGGGGTAAGTGGAATAACTGAAGAATTATTGAAATTGCAAAATCACGACAACTAACGGAATCCAACATAAATAAACTGAAAGATTTTTATATTAAACCGATAATTGACGTTGCATTCGGAATTATTAATTAATTAAAAAGTTTTTTTTTTTATTGTACGATATAATGAAAAAGTATAATACAGATTATAAAGCAATATATTGGCAGGAACAATGGAAAACAATGAAAATCTCTTCTTATTGTAATAAAGTTCTATAATGAAAAAGGTGAAATATTGCATTAAATTTTAACAGCTTTGAAAGTTTCAAATATCTTTTGTAGTGACTATATTTATGCACATTGTTATATATAAAGACATAAATTGTTAATTAGTGGTCGCGAAATATTTTCCAATATTTTACTTTACCCATTAACAGTGGACACATAAATAACTTAATCATGATGTTCATGTAATAAACAATTTTAGCATTGTCATTAAAAGTTACAATGTACACAAAATTATTCTGCAAGATGTAACAATTATTTGATTATGTCCTCCTAACATTTTCATTAGAGCCGAAGTGCTCTTGTTTCAAAACGAGATAACAGTCATTCCCAAATTTAATACATGTGTTCCTGTTATACATTATTACGCCTGTTAATATGTCGAGCTGCACATACTCACCGCATAACACCTGACACGTCTTACATTAGCGAGCTTAATCGATACCCTTTAAACGATACGATGTGCCATTTAAATGATACACGCATGTGAGACTCTATTTTTTTCCTGATATTACTATCATTTTACGATAATACATAGGTGACATTAAAATAGATTGTGAAATGTCATATTTCTTTTTGAATTATATACACGCAGAAAAATAGAATGGACATTTTACTGAAAATTGTTGCAAATCGGTCTTATAAGCCAAATGTAGAAAATGTGCTAAAGAATAGAAAAAAAAATACCATCTCTACGTTAAACAAAAAAAAAATAAGTCTAAAATTTATTTTCGAGAATTAAAAAATTCTGCAGTCGTGCATCAGGAAGTCAATAACAGTGGAAAAGAAAATTGATCATGTGGCGTTCTAATATTCGTCACTTTGCATTTTCAGTGTGTCAAAATATCGTGTCGAATGTGTACTTGAGGATCATTCTGTAAGAAACAAAAATGACTGTTTAGGTGCAGGGAACGAGAAGCTATTACCATTATAACCCTCCAGAAAAGTTGGGGTGTGTTCCCAAGCGAATCTTACGGTCAGAGTTTTGCTGAAGTAATGCTGCGAGAAAAAGTGGAGGACGAAAAAGTGAGAAGAAAGAGCGACATATAAAAAAGGGAAGTGGAAAAAAGTCACTGATCTCCGGAATGAAGACGAGGCAAAAGAGGCCATAACAAAATTAAGCACTTTCAAATTCCTCCATCAAAAGGTTTTGAATTCGATGTACATAAAAAAAAAAAATGAGAAAAACATTGCCTTTTTCTCCAAAACTCTGGGGTACATTTTTACCCCAGTCTACGTTTCTAGGATTAAATTTATTAATTTGTAATGACAATGTTGAGGTGTCACAATTTCCCCATTCTGTCACAGTTATCCCAATTGACCCTGTATTTGAAACTGAGTCGTTTCTATTTTTTTCTTCGATATTTCAAAAATTTGCAGAACCTGTAGATTTTTACTGTTGTCGGTTCAAAGATTCCGGTCGACAGTATTCTCTAGAACAATGGCAAACTTGTTGCTTGATACTGAATATTCGAGAAAGTAATAGGATGAAATTGGAGCGAGCGAAAGACTCACAGGTACGGCAGCATCAGTGACAGCGAGCTATGAAAGAAGCATATGAAACGTTATACGTGATATCGGCGAGGATAGAATATGCCAAGAATAATGGATGATGATTAATAATGGTATAGTGACTACGCACACTTCTCTTCTGGATAAAGACAATTCCTCTATTCATAAAATATAAGCACAATAACATGAAATTCTTGTGCGCTGATTTTCTTTGTTTGAAATATCAAATATTAGTTTTCCACAGTGTTTAGTAATATGTGTCAGTGAGAGAGGCGTTAGTTAAACGATGATGGCGTTAAATGTAAACCGAGCAACGGTTACCCAATCAAATATAAATTTATCGTTGCCGTTATTTGTTCATTAAAGTAACGTGTTATCGTTACTGTAACGGCCTTTTAAATGTCAGGACGTCACTTTTCAGGCTTCATAAATTTTTGTTACGTTACGATTCCACCCAACGAAATTCTTTTTTAACATTAAATGTACGAGCATTAAATATTATAACTTAATAATGCATTCGAAGAATCGACAATTGTTATTTATTCGTATTAAATTATTTAATTGAGAAACAAAACTTGGAATCAAACCTTTTGGATTCACAGTACGAGGATAGATAGAACTTAATATCCAAAATAAAATATCCAAATTAAAATGATTATATGGATAGTTTGAATTAGGATATTCTTAATTTGAATAATATGTTTTGGATATTTCGAAATGGATATTAAGTCCATATACCCTCACAGTGCATTTCTATCATGGTGTAAGTGGTCATTAACGTGCATTTATTCAACATAACGCAATATAACAGTAATAGTAATATAGTAACAGTATATGCCAATAATTCTGTCGTCAAATCTAAAATCTGATTATTGCTGATTATATTTAATCAAACCTAATAAGATCTGATCAGATTTAATCAAACATAGATTAACACGTTTACGTGGAAATAAGATTGTATAGCAAAATTTTACTTAATTTATTCATATATCATCAGTATTCGATAGTCAGGTTTTATTTTGGTTATATAATGGACATTCATCATCAAATAATTAATTTTTGAACGACATATTAATAAATAATATTGATTAATATTAAAATGTAATTTATTTCATTCAATGGAAATTATATAAAAAACATGTAACATGAATGTGAATTGAAACATACAATTGTAATGAATTGAAAATTAATAAGTAGACGTCATTCGAATGAAACTGAACATCATAAATATGTATTTAATTATTTACTACATTTAAATTCCACTTCAAATTTCCAATGCGATTTACTATGGAATCACATTGTTGAATTTTTGCTTTATTCAGAAAATATATGTTTGTAGCGAAATTGATTATGCAAAATTAAGTAATTAGTTTCTGCGAATACAGTTCAATCGACGGATCATAAATTTTATTTATCAAAAACAATATATTTTTTTTTTTTGAAGCAAATAAATCGATATAAAAAAAAGCTTGAGCAAGTTGCTTTTAAGATTAGCTAATTCTCAGCAAACATTATTATCGTAACCGAACAAATAAAATACACCGCAAGTAATTCACAAGCATTGTCCAGACTAATGAAAGAAGTCGTGGCGACGCGAGTGGTTCTTAAAATATTCATCGTTCACGCGAGAAAGACTCGTACAAGAAGTTTTCAAAAAGCAGAAGAAGAAGAAGAAGAAGAAGAAGAAGAAGAAGAAGAAGGAGAAAAAGAAGTGCTTTCTTCGCGAGTTCCCAAAAGAACGTAAAGACATAGCTTTCTACTGTCGAGTTTTTCACAGTCGTCATCCTCCTTGTTTTATTTTTGCATAACCTTCTTCTTATTCCACTTTGAGGATAATCAAAAAGCTGCTTAAAAGAAAAGCTGCGAAATTGTATTCCAGTCATTTGTGTTCCACTTTAGGGGCTACTTTTATTCATTCGGTATCGCTGGCAAAATACTGGCAATTTTTAACTGGAGCGCAAATTTTTTTAATTTTTGCAAACACGACTGAAACGTTCTTAGCCTTTGGATATCATGGCCATTCGTTAAGAAAGGGTTTTCATCCATTTTCACAAGTCTTTTGTGGTCGTTTGTGATATAAAATAAGAAGGCGGTGTATCAATGACACGGGCTTGCGTGCTTGATGATTTTGCTTTCGCGTGACCAGCCAAAATTCGGCGAATTAAAGATGCAAGCGTTACACTATTCCTGTCGTGCGAATTACTAAAGAAATTACGAGGTTTCAACCTGATTTCAACGTGAATGTTCACCCTGCTTTTTGCGCCAGTTTTTTATCGCGAGACCGTCGGCCTATTAACTTGAATTTTTGTAATATTTGCAAAAACAAACATTTATTTTTTTGCAAAGACGTTTTCCTTTTGTTTCATATTTTTGCACGCAGAAAAATGTTACCTTAAATTTTACCATAAAATAGTACATTTTCTTATAAACAAATAATTATTTCAACAATTATTATAAAATGTAGTATTTTTATGCTAATTTGTTCTGTATTTTTCAGTACTTTCTTTCAGTTTGACTGCTTTACGAGAATTATGATAAACTTTATTTTAGATTCAGACTTTTCATCGCCGAATGAAGATATTTTTTAAATGAATTTAAAAAAGTTCTTTATAACAAATTCCAAAATCAAGAGAATTTTGTCGCTCTCTGTTTCAGGTCTTTACGGGCGCTGCAACGTGCTTCTATGCATTTATTGGATTCGATATAATTGCCACCACCGGCGAAGAAGCAACGAATCCAAAAAGAAGCATTCCCTTAGCTATAGTAACGTCTCTTGTCATTATTCTTATTGCATACGTCACGAGTAGCATGATGCTGACATTAATCGGTAAGAAATATATAATGAGATTTTTTTTCTTAAGACGCTGTTCACTGTAGAGAAATAACTTATAAGAATTTATTTAAAATTAATATCAAGAAAAAAAATTGTCTGCAAAGTTCAATTTTAATTTGCAATTCGGTCGTTTGGTTCGACATTTTATCGGCCCAATCGATAATATTTCATTCATTTTACGAATGATATATGATTTATATTAATTGTAATCCCTTGAATTTTCAGTTCCTTATGACGAGGTAGACCAAGACTCAGCATTAGTAGAAATGTTTGGTCAAGTTGGAGCTTACAAGTGCAAATACATTGTCGCTGTCGGAGCTCTTGCTGGACTAACTGTTTCCATGTTCGGCAGCATGTTTCCAATGCCGAGGATAGTTTACGCCATGGCTCAAGATGGGCTTATTTTTCGGTAATACAATACATACACAGAGAGAAAAAGAAATTAGTTGACACAACTGAAAATTGAATTAAACCCTCTCCTTAACTGATCCTTCAGTTATTTTTACTGAATTCTTAATTGATTCAAGCCACAGATATAAATAGTAAAAATTATAATATAACATAAATGCAATACGCATTGTACGATATCATTTTCTCGGTGTACTTATTCATCAAAAAATTAAACGAATATAGCATTTGAAACAATACATTGACAAACTATAGAAGGAACAATTTGAAAACATCTCAAAAAGAATGATAAAAATCTTCACCCCATATTCCGTAAAATTAATAATCTTGGAAAAAAATAAATAAATGTTGTAAAAAACAAGGGAGAGAATATACGTGACTTTTTTTCATGGCGGTAGTTTAAAGTACTCTACTGAAAGTCGCTTGAAAAAAAAAAACTGTCAAACAAAGTCGTAACATTTAGATCGTACGATCTTGATAGTCAATCTTCACGGACCATCAAAACAAATTATTATGTCCTCAGAGAGCCTTCGCCTTCTTCCTGTTGTTTGCTTACTCTTGTTTCTTTACTTTCCTAAGACAACATGCCCCGGAATAGTTACGTTAAGAAAATAAAGCCCAGTAATTCTAACCAAAATGACTCGCGACAGTAATGTTTCCGGAGAGCTTGTATTCGTTCGTTCGTTCGAGCGATTTACCGATAACGAACAAATGCTCACTCCAATATCCAAAAATAAAAGAGAAAACATTCTATTTCCTGTTCCCCTTTTTTTTCTACTTGCTTTAGGAAATAAATACAATGCGTTTATCTAAAATGCAAAAGAAAAAAGTCACGTGAATGATTTCGAATGATTTTCTTTATCAAAGAGATGTAATTGTTTTACGTTTCAGTACTTTAAGCCAAGTCTGGCCAATGACAGGAACACCAGTTATTGCAACATTTACATCAGGATTATGTGCTGCAATTGCAGCGCTACTTATACAATTAGAAGTTTTGGTTGAAATGATGTCAATTGGTAAGGCTCCTTTTATGTCCGATATTCATAAAGTGAAGCGATTATACTGAAGCATAACTCGTTACAGGTACATTATTAGCGTACACTTTGGTGTCAACGTGTGTGTTGATACTTCGATACCAGCCACATTCTACAAATTTGGTCGAATTACTGCCGCAAAGTTTGAGAACTCCTTGTCGATCGCCTACCAAAGAGACGCAAGGCAACGGTCAAGTTACTTATGGTAAAGAGCTAAAGCCAGATCAGCTATCGTCGGCTCTGAGTTCCGTACAGATGAGCCAAACCGAAATCACGTCAAATAATAACGGTCAACGCATTATGGCAAGTTATCAATTATTTTTAAATATTCCTTTCAGTATTCAGAAAGCTCCTACAAAAAAATTGCATCTTATGGAATAGATAGTGTAAACTCCTACAAAACACGAAAATAATTTTGTAGGAGTTTACATGCAGCCTAAAAATCATCGTTTGTCATTCACAAAACGAATACAAGATTTCGTAAAATTTGTCCTACTGCCCTAATAAAAATTTCAAAAAAATTCAGTATTATCAGTATTATAAGTTTCTTTCCATCAAATGATCGTCATTTTCCCTACAGTCGAAAATGTAATTTTCATTGGAGAAACAAAAGTACTCAGCGGCTTTATTTGTATTTCAGGTACGTCGTGTAAGAAGAGCTAATAGCTCATCTCCTGAATCTGATGACACTTACGGCGGCGAAGAAGATGAAGTCGGTCTGGGGAAAGACGACCAGTATTTAGTTAGCGATAGGACTGAGAACAAATTTTACGGGAGCGTACACGCGGCTGCAGCCGCTTCTGGTGGCGGGAGCGCGCACCAGTACCCCAGTAGCACACCAATTATAGGCCCGCCTTTAAATTATCTGCAACGTAGATTACAGGTAATCAACGTATCCGATTTTTTTTTTTTTTTTTAAATTGTTACATCTCTCCATTGAACTTTAAAATGAAAATTATATTCGCATACTATTCACAGAGAAAAAAGTTTTAAAAAATTACCATCTTTGTTGGTAAAGTACGGATATACTTTTCCTTTCTGGAAAATTACGATCTTTTCAGGGAAAAATTATAAAATATCTTTTTTGATTATATTTTCAGAATGAAGTAAACGACAATTTTGTAATTGACAATTTTGCAAACAACAAAAAGAAGTGCCAAACTTTATTGACATATTCTGCATATACCATTGTTTTACAATTATTCAACATAAAACTATTTTTCGTAAAAAAAAACCGATTTATAATAAATATAAAAATATTCTTTTGTTAAATCCGAACGCTTTTTATATTCGGTTATATTGAGTTAAAATTCAATTTAATATAAGAATATTTCGTTTAATTTAAATAGATAATTATTTGATTGATATCGAACAAATGGCAGTGATTTCGGTCGAAGGATATATTTCAGTCTAGATATGTTTTAGGCTGCTCAATACTTGTGTCCTGCCATTTTCCCCTGGGTCGATCGAGGGCCAGCCACCGAAGCTTCCGGTCGTTACGTTATGAAATTGGTCGGGATCCTCTACCTGTTAATTTTAATTTTCGACATCATCATCGTTTGCGGAATGGGTATATTGTCGTTTCTGTCATTTAATCATAAATTATTAATATTAGTCTGCGTGTATTAATATATTATCAATATTCTTACAGGAAATATGGGAACATTTACAACGATATTGCTGTTTGTATTTCTCTTTGCTATAATTGGAATTCTTCTGGCAATAAGCAGAAAACCGCAAAACAGGTACGGTAACGTTTGATTAAATTACTCAGTTTACGCTGCACAAACAAAATCATATTATTGATCAATACCGGCTCACGCGTCAATGAAAATTATTTCAACGATACGAGAGAAGAAATTCATAAAATTTATCTTTTTTACAAATATATAAAAACAAGTATTTTATTATACGTGCTATTCGTTTAAGTTTCACAGCATGGTCTATAAAAAATTTATCCTTTTTTTTTTCTTTCCTCATTCTAATATCAATATGTGATTTTATGCATTGAAATTAAAGGAAAATAATGATCTTTTGCTATTAAACAGAGAATCTGTAAATAATGTACATCTGTCTATTGAGTGTACCTTTTGTCGCAATATTTATAAGTTTGATTCTAAAGGAAAATATTGACGGAAATATTGAACGCTCCTGGGAATTTCTGTTCCAGAAACACCGTGATGTTTATGACCCCAGGGTTACCATTCGTTCCTGCTATTGCTGTGACTGTGAACATTTATCTCATATTCAAATTGAGTATTTTAACTTTGGTGAGATTCACCATTTGGATGACACTCGGTAAGTAATTAATAATTATTTTTCATTTATCAAAAGCATAACTTCATTTTACTATCAAGAAGACT